>BGPR01010104.1:1600-26638 GCA_013235015.1 Araneus ventricosus
TGACAGCTCTTGAACAATCTCGCTACACACAAGCAAGACTCATGCGTTTTCCAAATCTTTCCAAAATCCTTTTGGTTTTCTATTTTGTATTTGTCCGAAACGCGTAAAAACAAAAATTAAAAAGTATTATAAATAATATTGAGCAATAATATTGAATTTTACGAAAGTTGAATATTCTGAATATCCATGTATACTTATAAACTAAATGCATTATTAAAATTACATTTCGACGATAACTATTCGAAGATCCGAGTTAAAAAAATAATCAGTTGTGCAAAAATCCTTACCATTTAGCTTCTCTTAGAGTACAACCAAAATTTACTTTTTGAATCTTAACGGTATTGAACTGGAATTTTTATGTAAGTTCCCCTATATATTTGGCTTTGAAGTTATGACAGAAAAATGACGCTACGTTTCGCACATGCGCAGTGAAATATTATTTACTACAAATACCCATATTTCCTCTAATATTCAAAGTAATTATTTCAAATTTTAATACAGTGCTTCTCAAACGAATTGTGGAGCGTTCTGTAAGTTTCGTATAATTTGGTTGAAAACGCTGCATATGAGCAAAAACATGCGGGGAAATTTGGGATTGTTAAGAAAACCTTTATATCGTCCCGAATATTCGTGCTATTTTTACGAAAATGCATGCAAGTATTGCAAACATCAAACATAACCATTGATGAAAGTTGCAAATCATTATCAGCGTTCTGATAAACGGGGATAGCCCAGATTTTTTTCTTCTTCATCAATTTTTGATTGGTCCCCTAAATGCCCTTCTGACCGAATCTTCGCTACAAAATGTGAATTCAAGCCTCTTCTTCACATAGTAGAAGTTCAAGCAAAATCATCCAGCCTTTCGGGTTATATATTTGAGAAAACTTGCAAATCCTGAAGTGTTCACATTTTTCTGTCACACAGCGACCGTGACCGACGATCAAAATTTTGATAATCGGTCACAAGGGAGATACCCAAAAAGCATACCCAGTTCCCTATACTGCACTATGAAAGTAAACATGTAACCAGCGGGAGTGGTCTCCCCTAAACTTTCTCGTATACTTTCTAAGTGGAGATTCGTCAAAATCTCGAGTTCGAATTTTTTTGACGATTACAATACTCTCTCTTTGTATACTTCGTATACGAGAAAGTAAAACAAAAAAACAAACAAACCTGAAATCAAATATCTGTTGCCACGTTTCAAAGAAATATTACTTTGAAGCAGGCACGATAAAATAGGCAATGCAATGAATACTAAAGCGAAAATTCTGCTTTGGATTTGAATTCCCAAGAAAACAATTTATACTACCACAACCGTAACAATTGCAAAAGCGCGTGAATAAAAGATTTGCTGAAATAATGAGATCGGTTTGATTTACAACAATAAAAAAATTGTTAACAATCGATGCTTGAAAACATTATTTATTGTTGGAAATAAAATTTACACCAATAACAGATTGCTACCAATACGCATGCGCATGAGAATCGGATTAAAAGAAATTAAATATGCAATTTGAACGCCTCTTTTTGACGGATTTTGTCCAAAATTTGATAGAAACCTACAAATTATGCTTAAAGATCACATACCAAATTTCATCCCCGTAGCTCTATTAGTTTTCGAGTTATCGCGTTCACAGACAGACACACACACAGACACACGCACAGACAGACATACAGATATAATTCCAAAATTGTGTTTTTCGGACTCAGGGAGGTCTCAAATGTGGATATCCGTCAAAATCTCGAGTTCGAATTTTTTGACGATTACAATACTTTCTCTTTGTAAACTTCGTATACGAGAAAGTAAAAAAGTAATGAAATTGAATCCGTTTGAAAAAATTGCAAACGCTGAGCATTGAAATTTGATCATCCGACAGTATGACATTACAGAAAGAATTTTAAAGAAGTGGCTTTTTACTTTCTCCTATATGAAGTATACAAAGAGTATTGTAATCGTCAAAAAATTCGAACTCGAGATTTTGGCGAATCTCCACGTTTTAGACCTTCCTGAGTCCGAAAAACACAATTTTGGAATTATGTCTGTGTGTGTGTCTGTGAACACGATAACTCGAAAACTATTAGAGATAAAGGGATGAAATTTGGTATGTGAACTTGAAACATAATTTGTAGGTTTCTATCAACTTTTGGACAAAATCCGTCGACGGGAAGTCTGTCTGTATGTATGTTCGAGGTCATGCGAACGCTATTACTCAAAAACTTGAAAATCTAGATGGATAAAATTTTATACACAGTTTTATCGTCATGAATGTAGGTCCGTATAAAATTTTGGGCCAAATCCGTGAAAGGGTTGACTGTCTGTCGGTCTGTATAATAGCATACTTGGTTCAACTCCATGCGCATGCGTAAATGCCTGTGCAAAGAAGGGATACTCCGAAAACTTGGCAGTTTGCCAAAAACCAATTCTGGCGGCGAGATTTTGTAAGGAGGCAGACATTTAGGACCTCTCGTTTTACTTGCGTATTAGAAGCAATATCTGCTCATGCGCAAGCTATTCAGCGAGTAAGCTATTCTGTTTTCTTCTCCGCACGCGGAACTTGCATTGCTAGAGTTTGATAAAAAAAAAAATATTGCGAAATTTTAATACATACGTATCTTTTTTGAATATGATTCTTCACCTCAATATTTTACTATCACTATAATCAACAATGAAAAACCTTCTGATAGTCATTGCATTCCGGGTTACAGCTGGTTCGAACTTTTTATCAACGCAGGGGGAAGGGAAATGACAAATGTTTGGAAAGTATACGAGAAAGTTTAGAGGAGGCCACTCCCGCTGGTTTAATCATTTAATTCGATATAATTGATTTAAAAAACGTTTGTGAGTATTTTGTGCAGCGAATGTAGGAGTCTGTTTAGTTCTGCTCAGCAAACTGCACGCTCTTAAGTATGGTATGCAAGATGAACCCGAAATCTATAAAATGGGGATTGATTACCGTTGCATAAATTGCTTCCAATTAATATTCCATTGACCTGTTTTTCCCACCAGTTACATTTTCATTCTTAGATGGAATTTCAGATTACAGGGAACTATCATAGAAAGCAGGGATATCCGTTCCGCCAGTGGCGAATCCGAGGGGGTTATGGGGCTGCAGCCCCCCCCCCCCCCCTCCAGAGCTAAGCCAGAATTCTTGATTTTATTTAAAATCACTGCACTGCTTGTTCTTAATTTCCCCTTTTTTAAAAAAATAATAAAAACGTGTCGACATTGCTTTTTGTCCTGACAGGCTCGAAACTTTACCTACTTTTCTAGTCATTCCACTTGCACTTGTTGCATTGACGGGGTCGGAGACAGTTGTTGGCTAGTT
Source organism: Araneus ventricosus (assembly GCA_013235015.1). Classification (NCBI taxonomy): domain Eukaryota; kingdom Metazoa; phylum Arthropoda; class Arachnida; order Araneae; family Araneidae; genus Araneus; species Araneus ventricosus. The sequence goes on from BGPR01010104.1 coordinate 4,927, forward strand.
ATTTCACTGTATATTTTATTAAATTATCGGAAGTATTGTAGTGTTCTTCATGATTCTAATTGCCAGGTGAGGAAAGTCTGTAAAGTTAAAGTGTTTTGGTTTACATAAGCCATGAGGTCTGACATTCGTCACGAAGATACGAAATTTTTATGACCCCCCCCCCCCCCGACCCAAATCATGGATTCGCCACGGCGTTCCGGGCAATGGGAAATAGCGTTATACGGGGGATGCATTATTGGACGAATTTAAACGTTGAAATTTGTCTCTAAATTATATTAGCGCATATTGATAATGAGATGCTATTTTTTTAAACTGTCAGCACTCTTAATATGCAAGGTGCGTTCGAAAAGTTCGGTGAATGGTCCCATAGTTGAATAACCGCGCTGGTTCGGATGCTGCGCTCACGCTGACGCAGTGAGAGACATGACAACTAGTGCCCCCTAGCGTCCAAATCACGACAGTTAAGCGGAAGTGCGCGCTACGACCAATTTAAAGAATGAGTGCGAGAAGGCCCGTCACTGCGAAATGGAGCAACGCGTGAACATCAAGTTTTGCTTCAAATTAGGCAAAACGGCGACGGAGACGCGTGAAATGTTAGTGAAAGTGGACGCAGTGAGTAAAAAGTGTGTTTTTGAGTGGTTTAAACTCTTTAGAGATGGAGAGGAAGATGTCAAAGATGAGCCGCGTTCGGGTCGACCACCACCAAGCACAACTCCAGACAACATCGAACGAGTGCGACGGATGCTTGCGGATGATCGACGGCTGTCTTTGAGAATGATGGCAGAAGAATTGAAGATACGCCTAGACAGTGTGAGCAACATTATTCACGAACATTTGCAAAAGCGTAAGAAAAAGGTCTACGCTTTTCCGACATCGCGCAGGTCCAGCAACGTGTGACAACGGTGCTTCGAGCGATACCGAAAGAAGCGTTTGCTGACAGTTTCCAGCAGCTGTACAACCGATGTCAAAAGTGTATTGTAGCTAATGGTGATTACTTTGAATGCCAGTAAAGGTATTTTGTTTGTATACATTGTTTCCTTTATTTTATGAGACCATTCACCGAACTTTTGGAACGCACCTTGTATAAACAGCAGGTACTGTTCAGCAACGGATTCCGAGACTACCACTTTTGGACGATTTTACACCGGAAAGCGGTGTCAATCAATGATTCACATGAGTGCATTCCCGGAGTTCTTTGTTAGATCACGCCCAGTAAAATGTAAACATCACCCTTCCATTCTTCACTTTCCTCCCTATTTTGATGGAAATAACTCCGCCCGGCTCATGCGCAAAAGCGCGGAGGGTTTCCGAATCCGTTGCTGAACAATAAGTTTATGTATTTGCCTTTCCGAACAAAAAAATTATGCAAATGTCAAATTTCTCTTAGGCGTAATATGGGACAGTTTATCACGTTGTGTGGATACAAATATATATATTTTATATCTTCTTCCTGTCTACGTGATATCTATACTTATAAAAGGCAATGTTTGTGTGCGTATGTGTGCTGTGTGTGTTTGTCTGCGATGTCCAGACGAATATATCGCACTTATAGCCATGAAATTTGGCACACAGGTAGTCGTAATGGTGGCTGAATGCACCTCGAAGCCGAAATTTTAAAATTTAATCTAGAAACTTTTTATTTAATGTTTTGTGTTGTTTTGGTTGATTTTTCGCACTAATTTCTCAATAGAATGGTTTCGAATAATTGTACGACAAAAATGGATACACCATCGGAAAGAGGACGCGATTTCCGTTCTAATGAAGTTAGTTTTGAATTTCTAACTTAATTTACTGAATTTTGAGAAATTTTTGAAAAATAGTCAGTTTTGCCATCTAAATGTTAGTTTTGTTTTTAAATTTGTTGCATCCGACTTTCTAATAACACTATTATTTTCAATTTTTTTCAGCTTATAACTAGAACGGTTCTGTCGGATTTAAAACAAGAACGGTTAAAATATCTTTTCCAGTTTTTTTTCAAATTAATTTCTTTCTGGGCCGTTGAGAGTTATTTTTCTCGATCGAGTTCCTCGCGCGGCACTTCTTCGGAGCGTTGATGCCAATTTTGATTGGCGGACGCGCAGAATACGTCATGATCGTCACCTGAATGAATTACTTAAATTATTATTTTCGGATTTGATTTATATGTTGCTTGCTCTATAATAATCATTTTCACGTTCCAATTTTGTAATATTGTTTTGGATTAACGTACTCTGTACTGTAGCGCGAAAAAAAAAAGCAGGAAAATCAAAAAATGTGTATATTTTGTTTTGATTTTGTTTTCAAAACTTTTTCATGTCATTGTGGGCGTTTTTTTTTTTCTCATTTTGTTCAAGACCTGATTCCACGGGCAACGCCGTGTGCGTACTGCTAGTGTTTAATATACCTTGTTTGTGTTCCAGACGAGATGTTTCTTGTGTTATTTTCTTTTACAAGGTAACCAATGGTTCGATCGATTGTACCGATGTACTGAGAACTATAAATTTCGCTGAGCCTACCAGATCTTTAAGGAACCAAAGTTCTTTTCCTAATGTGTATTCTAGATTTAATTATAATGGCAGGTTCTTGTTATATAAATTTTATAAGACTTTTAACAGGATCTCTGGTGAACTGGGCATTTATCACAGGTCTCCTACTGTTTAAATCGAATTGTTTTCGACTTTTAAATACATGACCTGTTATTTTTTTTTTTCTTTTTCTTACGCTTGATTATACATATTAAGATTTTTACACGTTGATCTAGTGTTTGCCTGTGTTTGACTTTTTGACTCTTGCTTTTTTAATGATTTTTTACTTTCTCGTATACGAAGTATACAAAGAGAAAGTATTGTAATCGTCAAAAAATTCGAACTCCAGATTTTGACGAATCTCCACGTTTTAGACCTCCATGAGTCCGAAAAACACAATTTTGGAATTATGTCTGTCTGTGTGTCTGTCTGTGAACACGATAACTCGAAAACTATTAGAGCTACGGGGATGAAATTTGGTATGTGGTCTTTAAACATAATTTGTAGGTTTCTATCAAATTTTGGACAAAATCTGTCAACGGGAAATCTGTCTATCTGTATGTCCGCGGTCATGTGAACACTATAACTCAAAACCTTAAATAGCTAGATGGATAAAATGTGGTACACAGTTTTATCGTCTTGAATGTAGGTCCGTATAAAATTTTGGGCCAGATCCGTCAAAAGGCTGACTGTCTGTCGGTTCGTATAATTTACTTTTGAAGAGAATCCGTTATCTCCATGTGCATGTGTACTGGAAGAACGGAGAGGAATTTCATTACGGAGTAGCGAATTACGTCAGTTTGTCCTTGAGCCGGTAAGAGAGGAAAATCGTTACGCATCTCTTTGAATTTCATTCTTTGCCTAGATATTTTTCAATCACTACAATGAAAAACCTTCTGATAGTCATTGGATACTGGATAACAATAGGTTCGAATTTTTTTAGCCGCGCGGGGGAAGGGGAAACGGCACCTTTTTGTGGAAGTATACGAGAAAGTTTAGGGGAGAACTCTCCCGCTGGTTTTCTTTGTGTTTTAATTCACTTTGTGGCGTGTGTTCTTTGTATGTTTTTGATCATGCACTCCGTAAATGGAGTCATCTCTGTACTGTGCTTTCTTTGTGCAACACTTTTAAAATAGGACTTTTATTCGCACAAGAATTGAGATTGATAGAAAAGTACCTATATCATTTTTCGATTACCTTATTTTTCCGAGAAGCTTGACATTTTTGAAAAAATAATGTAGATAAGCATCTTAAGCCATATATTTCCTTATGTCCCAGATAACAAAGAAGGTTGCGGAAAGGTTGCCATTTCACTTTCCATAGGCTCTCCGCGAAAGCATTTGCGCACAAACCATTTCGGAAACCATTGCCTTAAGGTTTACATAGGAAAGCTTTTTATGAACTACCTCACCTACCTTTTTATGAACTATGGAAAATAAATAAATCGTGATGTTTCTATCGTGTTATAAGAATTCGCGTTATGCGGAAGTCCACTGTATTTTTGTTCTCAAAACGAAGCCACAAGTTAATCCAGCGGGAGTGTTCTCCCCTAAACTTTCTCGTATACTTCCCCCAAAAGGTGCCGTTTCTACTTCCCCCGCGTGGCTAAAAAAATTCGAACCTACTGTTATCCAGAATCCAATGACTATCAGAAGGTTTTTCATTATCGTGATTGAAAAATATCTAGGCAAAGAATCAAATTCAAAGAGATGCGCACCGATTACAACGCATATCTATCGCACACTGCTAGGTTTCACTCTTGCCGTCTCAAGGACAAACTGACGTAATCGCTCCTTTCGCGAGCACAGACGTACGCATGCGTGTGGAGATAGCGGATTGGTTTCAATGGTAAATTATACAGACCGACAGACAGTCAACCCGTTGATGGATTTGGCCCAAAATTTTATACGGACCTACATTCATGACGATAAAACTGTGTACCAAATTTTATCCATCTAGCTATTCAAGTTTTTGAGTTATAGTGTTCGCATGACTTCGGACATACAGACAGACAGATTTCCCGTTGACGGATTTTGTCCAAAATTTGATAGAAACCTACAAATTATGTTTAAAGACCACATACCAAATTTCATCCCTGTATCTCTAATAGTTTTCGAGTTATCGTGTTCACAGACACACAGACAGACATAATTCCAAAATTGTGTTTTTCGGACTCAGGGAGGTCTAAAACGTGGAGATCCGTCAAAATCTCGAGTTCGAATTTTTTGACGATTACAATACTTTCTCTTTGTATACTTCGTATACGAGAAAGTAAAAAACTTCGTTCTGAACTTATTCAAGAGCCACACAAGCATGCTGAAGCATGTGCCATTCCTCATTAATTTTGGGGGTCCAGTTCTGTTCAAGTTTCCCTCGACACCGTCACCACCTCCCTGATAGATCTGCCACCCTGATTAGGAGATTCACCATCCCTCATTCTGTCCCCGCCCCTCCGGTGTAAAACTCGGGTCCAGGAGGGAAACTGGATCTGACACGATCGATCATTATTGAATATAAATGACTCATTGCGACTACACCACTGAACGGGGAATCTTTCGGCTTCTCTGCGCTACCGAGCCAACATTCGCGGGAGAAAGACTCCCAAGTTAAAGGAAGATGGACTCAATCCCCTACTGAATTGGCGTTGACTTCTGTGATTTCTTGCTTCAACATGCGCAGTCAATTACAACTTCATAACATTCTGTCTTATAATATCCCAGCCGCCTTATTGGTTATATTTATTTTTAATCCCTTGGGGATACATTACCTTCTCAACATTTTTTAAATATTGAAGTATTATTGAAAAAGTTTTGATAGTATTGAGATTCAACAATCATATAAAGTTTTCTTGAGGAGAAATAATCCATTCTGATCTGCTTGTTTAGTTGAAATTTAAATTTCTTAAAGAAAAAAATTCAATTTTTAAAAATCCCTACTACTTTTTCAAATACGAATATTCTTGCTTCAAATTTTATTTGTGGATTCACTGAAATATATTACACAAAACTGTGCATCGATTTTAAAGTTTATCTGATTTTTGCTTAAATACAAATATTTTACTGAATTATATGGTGATGAGGAAATTTAGCTGTACCTCATTACATATTTTGCATAGGAAAACAAATAATATATAAAAAAATATAAGTCAATTCCTACTTAGGTCAACAAAGAAAAATTTTATTTTAGAAATTTTTTTCTCCCATATAAAACTAAAATTAATTAATTAAATTTAATTAATGAATTAATATTTGAAAAAACTGTATTAACATCAGGTGTCATCCACTACAAGTTTTAAAAAATATATTTCAACTTGAGTCGATGAATAAAAATCATTTTATTAACGATTGAAAATTTCAACAAGATATATAAATAAATATATATAGGGAGAGTGTGAACTAATAGTAGGAATTGAAAAACTAAGCAACTGAATGCTTATTGCATGCGCAGTTTTATCATATACATAATGAAAAACGTGTACAAAAAATTTGAAAGCTCTATCTCAACCCTTTCCGGTACAAGACATTAATTTTTTTAAATATGATGAAGAAACATCATGAATGGTCTTAGTTTATTGTTTAGACATAGAATTTACAAAAAAAAACGCCTCTTTCTGAGGAGGTGTCGTTGTCCCTCTTTGGGGACACTCCCTCATATGTGGCCCCCTTTGGCCACAGCCATCTTGATACGCTCGAAAATTAATGTTAAATCTTACACAAAATCATAAATTAAAACTTCAAAAATATTGAAGGAAAATTGTCGAGTAAATTTGCTAAAATTGTAAAGGTCAAGAACTCAAAAAATTCCTATCTCTGAGTTAAGAAATTTGGGAGTTTTAAATCTGTAATTTTTCCGAAATGAAAGCGAAATTTCATTGTGCTGCCATCTACATTCTAAAAGGAGAACTATCAGCTGCCTTTTCCTGCAATTTTCCGGATTTCAAATTGGAAACGGATTTCTTCAGAAAATTTTAAAGTCGGTGTCCTCTTTTGCGACCACTGTGCCGGAAAAGGTTAAAAATGAAAAAAGCCTTAGCATTTTGAAAACATGAAAGTGCCGAAAAGTCCGACATGAAGAAAAAGCCATTTAAAGTTGTCGCTTGCGAATGCTTTTCATTAGTCATCGTGAATAAAAATCTAAATAACTTCTGAAATATTAAAGGTAGAGATTTGAAATTTTGATACAATAAGTAGAACGATAAGAGCAACGAAATAGGGCAATGAAATGAAAATTGTTATTTTGACCATTTTTAGGTGATGTGTCCGATTAAGGCGACCTGGGACCTTCAAAATCATTTTTAAAATCTTCCACTAAATAATTTGAAATTTTTCAGCCATTAACAGGAACATTATATAAGACAACACATAACATTTCACTCAATATATTTATTTATTTATGAATTATGGGTATAAATGTAATTTTTAACCACTTAACTTAATAATTTTCTTTGCTATCTAATAAGATGACCCCTCCTGTTTTGGAAAGGGGCTGTCGTTTTCATTCATCTAAGAAGGCATATGATACTTAAGATGTTTATGGATCCTACATAATCTTTGTGTCAAATTATAAAGCTAATCAATGATTCAATTTTAGTTTATAAGACTAAAATTTCGATAATTCGATGCACGAGTATTCTCGGGCTGTTAAGTTAAGCGGTTAATAATAATTAAATGTCCCAGGCACTTCGATTTTTGTTTACATTTCGTGACATTTTATATAAGTATAAAAACATATACGGAGAAGAAATTTTGGCATTCATATAGAAGTTATTTTGTTATTAAACTGTATATAATTTTCTTCCATATCAAATATTGGGCATATTTTTTTCAGAAATTAATAGTTTCGAGTTACTATGTGTCTTCATTTTGAAATTCCTTTCGAAAACGTGAAAATCAATCCCAATTTTTCTTTGAAATCGATTAGAGTAACTAAAAAAAAATTAGAGTGATTTCGAATAAGTTTGGGGAGCCTGAAACATTTATCATAAAGGCCATTAATTGTTAATGAAAATTACATTTATACCCATAACTCAGAATAAAATAAAAATATTGGACTAAAATTCTGTGTGTTATCTTATGTAGTTCTGTAATTAACACCTGCAAAATTTCATACTGATTAGTTACTGGTCGACTTAACCGTTGTGCCCATACGTCGTACGTACATCGAATTATCGTATTTTTAGCCTTATAAACTAACATTTAATAATTAATTAGGGCACTTACGTATTAACGCCACCGAGGCTAAAGATTGGCGGTAATGCGCCAATAAAGAGCAATCTTGTTTACAAAAACCGCCAAATTGGCGGCACTTAAAAACCGCCAAATCTGTAGCTGCGGTGGCGTTGGCGACACTTAAAAACCGCCAAATTGGGATTAATACGTAAGTACAAAAACCGCCAAATTGGCGTTAATACGTAAGTACAAAAAGCGCCAAATTGGTGTTAATACGTAAGTACAAAAACCGCCAAATTTGGCGGCACTTAAAAACCGCCAAATCTGTAGCCTCGGTGGCGTTAATACGTAAGTACCTTAATTAGCTTTATAATTTAACACAAAAATAACGTAGAATCCATAAACATCTCAAGTATAGTCTGACCACGGATTCCGAGACTACCACTTTTGGACGATTTTACACCGGAAAGGGGTGTCAGGTAATGAATCATAGGAGCGCATTTCCGGAGTTCTTTGTTAGATCACGCTCAATAAAATATAAACAGCTTCCCTTCCATTCTTCACTTTCCCCCTATTTTGATGAAAATAACTCCGTCCGGCGCATGCGCAAAAGCGCGGAGGGTTTCCGAATCCGTTGCTATACAATACCTAACTATAAATATATACCTAAAACTTTTTAGGAATAATGTGTCAGATAACAGTATTGTTCCGTATGGATCAATATAAAATATGAAAGAAATTGTACCACAATCGCAAAAGCAATACATTTTGTTTAAAAAAACGAAAGTTAATTTAAATATTTGGTTGACTTTACGTTAGCTTTCAATTCACAGACACTTGTTTAAAGTTATACTTGTTTTAATCTCAGAGAATCAGAGAAATCTTCAAAATACAGCAAGGCTTTCGAGCTGAAGTCGTTAACAGTGACAACGTTTGCATACATTTAGCTAAAATATGAAAACGATGGCAAAATATAATTTAAGCACAATAAAACTTAAGTTATATTTCTAAGGATAAAATGCGAGATAAGCCATAATCACGAACACTAACAAAATTTTGTTATGGTCACCGACATCCGACACCATTTACTCCGTGTCAGGGTTACCAGAACAAAATAGCAAAATAAGGCCAAAAACGGCCAAATTTGAAAATTTCATATAAGCGCACATTTCCGCCTTACGTTGCTATAAGAAATAAATGACTATCCCTCATGAAAAGGGATCCCACGAGATTGACATATATATAATACTGTCTATTAAAGTAAAATTCAAGTGAATTTTTTTAAAACATCTACATGCGCCACTTGCAAAAGGAAAAAAATGAAAGAAAGAGAAAGGAATTGTGTTCTTGATGGTCCAGAATAAAATGTTCGGCCGAAATACAGTGGAATCTCCCTATAACGAAATCGCTTGGTTCCAGTTGAAAAATTCGCTATAGAGAAAATTTCGTTATACGGAGATCAGAGATATTTGCAGTTATTTAAGTAAATGTTGCAAACCTTTTAGTATGTGCGATAAGTTCAAATATATTTAATTAGGACTTTCAGTTAGAAATGAAGTAATATTTATTATAAATTTGTTAAAATTATATTAATTTTTATTGTATAAATAAAATGCTCAAAAGTGAAGACAATTCACCAATTTAGAGAATAATATGTACTATTACGGATAAACATAAAATGCGTATTATCACATCCATTTGCTGTTTCCACCCTGATTCTTGGAATCTTGTCCTGTAGTATCTCCCTCTGTAGAAACCCAGGTCCACACAACTGCATTGCCCTTCACATAGCATTCTATTGTTATGTGTTATCGCTGGAATGAACAATGCGAGTGGTTGCACGTGTGAGCGATTTGTTTGCACAGAAATTAGTAACTTTCTTCAAAAATGACAAAAATCGGAAAGATAAAGGTCTGGAAAAATTCGTTATAGGGAGACAACCACTTCGTTATATGGAGAATATTTTGAATGTTATTTAACATTCCGATTAAAAATTTCGTTATAGGGAGAAATTCGCTGTAGGGAGACTCTAATGTATATGAACGCTTGTTAACAACAAAGTTCTGTATTATTTTTCAATGTTCTAAAGTTTACTAGAAAAATAGTAGATATTAAGAATTGTTCTAAAAGTCACAAGGAAAAATAAAGCCAAAAAAAGGCCAAAAATGAATTTAAGACCAAATGAAAATTCCTAAGGCCAAGGGCTCTTAAAAAAGGCCAAATTTCCACAATTTGGCCTTAAAAAGTCCAATATGACAACCCTGATCCGAGTAAGCAATACCAAATGGCGCTTACTTCCTTATTCACCGTTGAGTGGCGCGGCGATCGTATTCCTTCCTCCTTTGGTTGATATTACTCTCAAAGTTTCTGTGTTTTCGTCTTTCCTAAAACCATGCAGGTTCACAATAAGGAACACACGTAATACTAGCCAAATTACTTGAAATTGAATATAAGAAGTGGAATTTTAAAAAATTATATAAAAAAAAATAATTCTACATTTTAAGTGGTAAACTTAAATTTTTTTATCATACCAAAGAATTTTAATTTCGTTCATGCAAAAATCCCAAAATTCATTGCATATTTTAACATTTTTGAAATAGATCATTTAAAGATTTTCAGGTGGTATTTTCAACTTACGATGTGGAATTACATTGTGAAATGATGTTGATTATAATTGAAGAGGTGAAATTCAGACTCCAGTTTCATATATTCTTTTAAGAAAATCTGTTAAAAGTACGGCTAAAAGACGAGTAGCCCAAAGCATCGGTGATTTAGGTTAGGTTAGATTAACGTCCCGTTTTGAAGCAACACGAGGGCTATTTAGGGACGGACCTCGTAATTTTGAACCGCGGTCAGATGACGAGGACGACACCTGAGCTGGCACCCCCTCAACAAACTCAAAGCTTCGGTGAAGTGCCTTTCAACGTTTGATTGACAAGCCGAATACACTGTGCAACAAAAATAGATGAAGTTGCTGTTACCTGTATAAAAAAATACTTAATTCTTAATGATTTCGATATGCTGAACATGAATATCATCATAAAAAAGCTGAATTGGGTACTATTTTTTGTAATATATAGGCTATATGCACGCCTTAGGTGCCTTTAATGAATTACATATTGTGTCTATACTTCTTTGTTAAAGAATACATTCAGAAACAATAAATGCCAAGAAATTTATTAAAAAAATGCAATCATGATACAAAGCAGTATAAATATTGTGATACTTTTTTATATTTCTTTTAAATTTAGATTTGAGATATTTACAGGACTTTGTTAAATATTTTAGGCCAAATAATATTATTACATTCACAAAAAAAGAAATATACAAAGCTTTCAGAAAAACATTGCATTCAAAATAATGTGTTGTTAATTGCCTGTGATAATTTACTTCTACTTTTGTTCCAGCCGTATTTCAGTTGAGGTGTTAAGAGTGTTCAACAATACCCTTCAATTGTGTAATCAAAATGACAATTCAGAAAGCGGTTTGGAGGGAAGAAATCAAAATGAGAATTCAGGAAGCGGTTTGGAGGGAAGAAATCAAAATGAGAATTCAGGAAGAGGTTTGGAGGGAAGAAATCAAAATGAGAATTCAGGAAGCGGTTTGGAGGGAAGAAATCAAAATGAGAATTCAGGAAGCGGTTTGGAGGGAAGAAATCAAAATGAGAATTCAGGAAGAGGTTTGGAGGGAAGAAATCAAAATGAGAATGCAGGAAGCGTCTTCTACTGCCAGCAAACCGAACTACACATTTGCATTCTTTTGGGTAGCGTCAGTAAAAGTGATTATATTACGAAGATATACCGTTGATTAAAACAGTACTTTCAAGTACAGTCACTATATAAAGGGTAAACGAGGCACGAAAAATTCTTTATTATATTAAACAATTTCAAACTTTTGATTCACTAATCTGCATCGGCAGAAAAATAGGGACGCAGAGCATTATGTTTTTGTCTGTGTAGGCACGAAAAATTTGTATCTTAAAATAAACAATTTTAACAGAGAATGGTCCAAGGATTTACTCTTTAATAAAAATGCAACTTTTAAATTCGGGGAATAAATGAGTGATTCCTTGTACCATAGCTTTTCCCAGTGATTGACACACCTAACTATTCAAAAATTTTTTTTTGTTCTCTACTTAATTGTAGTACAGACTTCGTTTTTTTTTTGTCGATTTTGTGTACAAATATTTTTTCTCACAACTGTACGGTGAGGTTATATATAGAGGGTGAGCATAAAATAATGCGAGATGTTTGGAACTGATTGTAAAAATTCTCTGGAGAAAACACTAACCAAATTAAGTCTATCTGCTATTCCGAACATGAAATTTTGATTTATGCTAAAAAAAATGTTCCAAAGAAATAAAAAAAGGAAAGATATTTTTGCCACCAATTTCAACATTGCGCAAGATGCGCTGTTGTCCAAATAAATGGCCTGAAAGCGTTCCAGAGACCATAATTGCCACTACACATTTTATATTGCCATCGTCGACACGCGTGGTTCAATGAGTTTATCCTGCTTACTTCAGATTAGCGAAGTATAGGTGCTTGCATTCTACTGTTTTTATGCTAGATGGAGCACCTTTTCACACTAGATTATACGTCTTGATACTCTTCAATAATATTTTATAGAACGTAAAACCAGTTCTGTGACTAGTAGACTGCACGTCCCCACCCTCATAAAAAAAACTATGATTTTCTTCGCATTTGGTAGGGACATGCTGTCTCGCGTTCATATCAGGTGTTAAAAAAATTCAAAAAAAATTCTATATTGGTTGCGAAAAGTTCAGTTTTTTTCTTCCTCTTTGAAAATTTAAAAAATTGAGATTGGAGGTGTTGCATGTTAAGAGCCGATATGACATATAAATAAAGTTAAATTTCTATAAAGCATAGCAGTAACCTTAAAAATGTAGTAAAATTCTTTTTCATACTTACTGCCTCTATCAGCTCACGCTGCATTAAATTTATCAAAATATGCTTAAAATGTTAATGCATGGTAACTCAGATAGCAGCATTATTCCATATGGTGAGCATTTTAATATATCAAAGTAAATGAAGCACAATGATGAAAGTTATACATTTTAAATGGGAAAACGAAAGTTACATTTTAATTTATGAAAGCAAATGAAGCACAATGATGAAAGTTAGACATTTTAAATGGGAAAACGAAAGTTACTTTTAAACATTGGTTTTTTTATACATTTTTATTTCGAATAAAATAATTTTAATATATCAAAGCAAATGAAGCAAAATAATGAAATTTAGACATTTTAAATGGGAAAACGAAAGTTACATTTTAATATATCAAAGCAAATGAAGTACGATGATGAAAGTTATACATTTTAAATGGAAAACAGAAGTTACGTTTTAATATATCAAAGCAAATGAAGCACAATGATGAAAGTTATACATTTTAAATGGGTGAACGAAAGTTACGTTTTAATATATCAAAGCAAATGAAGCACACTGATGAAATTTAGACATTTTAAATGGAAAACGAAAGTTACTTTTAATCATTGGTTTCTTATATATTTTTATTTCGAATAAAATTCAATTAAAAGTTTTATTACATGCTTTCGTTATAGAGTACAGCCCCAGGAATCCGAAATTTTAGATTATCCGAACATATATATTTTTAATTTTCTGAAAATTCTTACTGAAAAATGAAGGGAAAATAATAATTACGAATTGGAAACAAAGCTAAGCCTAACTTAGAGGAAGTGTTCGAATTGGTCTTTAAGAATGAATGCAGCACCTTAATTAGTAGAAACAAACTCAGATATCTTCTTTTTACTCTCAACTTATTTGCCATTGCACCGTTCGAATGACCGCTTGCTTTTAACGTACGGTTTCATAAAACACCCAGTCAATACTCTACTGCATTTGGTATATCAAGAGTATTTTACCGAATTTCCCGGATAATTCGAATTCCCCGGAATTCGAACAAAGATCAGAACCCAATTAGTTCGGATTCCCGGGCTTCCACTCGGCTTGTTCTAATCTCGGAAAATCAGCTTCAAACTACAACAAGGCTTTCTATCTGAAGTCGTTAACCGTGGAACATTCGTATGTATTCAGTTGAAATAAAAAAGGGTTAAAAATATGGTGTAAACGTAATAAAAATTTAAACTTCTTTAAAATTCTAAGCACAAAATACACGATAAGCCACAACCGCGAACACTAATAAAATTCCGTTTTAGGCATAGCATCGAATTTCCTTACTGCCCGTTGAGCGGCGCTGCGATCGCATTCCGCCTTTGATAACACTCTCAAGGTCACTGTTTTCATTTCCCAAATATCTCGCATGTTCACAATATATAGCGAACACACGTAATTTACGAAAAAAGCAAAATTTACAAAGATCGAGAAGTTTGGTGAAACAGAATAATATAAACAATTAATTTTATATTTTTAGTGGTACGAATAAAGATTTTTTTTTATCGTGATAAAGGATTTGAATATACAGTCGGACCTCTATTTAACGAACCTCTATTTTGCGAATTTCTCTATTTTGCGAACTTTTTGTTGGAACCAAGAACATTTTGCGAATTTCTTCGTAAAATAACCTCCACATAGCGAAGTGCATTCTCTATTTAACGAACTTTTTCTTGTGATCCAATATTTTTTTCTCCCTATTTCTCAAAATATTTCTAAACATTTCAAACTTATTCTTTCTTTTAACATATTTTATGGTGATCAATGACCTTGAATCTGGAAAGTGTCAAAGCGAAAGTGCTTGAGCATCAGAAGAAAAAATTTAATTCTTCGTGAGATGGATAAAGGCGTGAAAAAAAAGGATATTGCTTTAAAATTTGGTATTCCTCCAAACATCTTATCAACCATAATAAAAAAATCGTGATAAGATACAAAATTATGATTCATCGAATTCTTGTTCAAAACGTTTAGAAGCACGTGTCTATGAAGATGTGGATGAGGCAGTTTTGAAGTGGACAGTGTGAAAAATAAAAACAATACAGCAATGAATTGCGATACAGACGAAGATGATGAAGATGGAAATGATCATGATGCAGAAATCAACAAACCTTCGTGTGATGAAATGCTAAAATTCATTAATTTTAATATAAAATTATTTTTTTTAATTGAAAAAAAAATGTATTCCCGGGCATTGTTCTGTTTTATTCTTGTTTTCCTTGCAGATGTCTTTTTGATGAGTAAAATATATAAAACAAATAGATATTAATTTACAAAATAAAGGTGTGATTAATTACTTTTCTAATAATATTTAGTGTTTATGAATTTAAAATCTGTTTTGTGTAGTTTAAAAGGTGAATCTCTATTTAACGAATTTTCCATATAACGAACTTTTTATCGGGATTTAGCGACTTCGTAAAATAGAGGTCCGACTGTAGTTTATTAGGGTTGGGAAAAACCTACCGGTTAAAACCAAAAACCGTTTTTTGGGGGGTTATTTTTTTTGTTCTAGTTATAACCGATTTTTTTTAATATAATAACCGGGTAAAAAAATGACGGAAGGCTGTCCTTTTCAAACAGCCGCTGATGTTAAAGGCGTAGGACTACTTTACTCGCGAGACTCTTTTGTTTCTCCAAGATTCTAGGTTTCTGTTTGTTACTCACGATTCTCTTTTGTTTCTCGAAGCTTCTCGGATTTCCTTTGTTCCTCGCGATACCTTTCTCTTTCACGAAGTTATTCGCGATACTCTTTTCTTTCTCGTAGTTATTCGCGATACTCTTTTGTATCTCGAAGTTACTCTCAATTCTCTTTTGTTAATCTGAAATACTAATGTTTGGAAAATTGGCGAAATAAAATAAAACTAAGGTTACAATGAAAATTGTTTTATTTCTTAATAAAATATACTACAATGTCAATTCTTTTGTTTTGAATTCTTCAATCGTACGTGGATATGTTACAATCCTGAGTAGGATCGGTCGATGATATGAAAAGTAATGTACATAATTTAATAATTTTTTGTAACTTTTGTTGTTACCCTTTATCTCTAAAATAAGACATTAGTTATGCTTTTAACATATGCAGTTACCGAGATATAGAGGATAGCGTCACCAATTCATGCTTATTTTTGCCCAACTTTTCGACTCGGTAGTCGCTGAACTACAATTCCGATTTTCAATTTTTTTTGTAACTTCCGTTGTTACCCTTTATCTCTAAAATAAGACATTAGTTATGTTTTTAACATATGTAGTTACCGAGATATAGAGGATCTCCCATACAACGTTTTTCGTGGCGTTTTGGCGTGTGAATCAAATTCCTTCCTGAGACCCCAATGGGGAGGGACGTAATCCAACGTTAAAACCCGGCAAAGTTAGCTTTGGAGAAGATGCAAATTAAAGTAATCAGTTCACTACTATTCAGTGGGCGGTGGGTTTTTTAGAAAAAATCTGAATTAATATTTCTACAATTAAAATAAACTAGCTGCATGGCCCGGCGTTGCACGGGCTATCTCGAATAATGCGTCATTCCCTGGCGGAGAGAAAAAGTGAGGCCATGTGACACAAACGCTTCTTCTGTAATATATTAGCAACATTGTGTAAACAGCAAAGGCGGTGCATGGGGCATGTGCACGGTTTCGTTGCCGTGGCGATCGTTGAAATGTAATACTTTTGGTTCAATCAGTAGCAACAATAGAAACCTCCCACATATTAGAGTATATTTGAGTTAATTGCCCTATAACCTTCCGAGTCCTGTAACCTTCCAGAGGTTATTTGAGAAAAACTGTCACCAAGTGGTGGCTCGTGAGCTCAGAAACAAGCAGTGCTGCAAAAGTTTTATAGACCTAAGTTGTAGGAAATTGTGTGCTGATTGTTTTGGTATATAATGATGATATACTAAAAATTGATAGTTTTTGAGTTATAAGCAAAAAACTGAAGAAAAAAAAAATTTTTTTCGTGTTTTTTGGCTATAACTAAAATTCCAACAAAAATGAATTTAAAGAAATGCACTTAATTGGAATAAATATTTACTTTCTCATATACGAAGTATACAGAGTGAAAATATTGTAATCGTCAAAAAATTCGAACTCGATATTTTGACGAATCTGCGCGTTTTAGACCTCCCCGAGTCCGAAAAACACAATTATGGGATTATGTCTGTCTGTCTGTGAACACGATACCTCGTAAATTATTACAGCTACAGGGATAAAATTTGGTATGTGGTCTTTATTCATAATTTGTAGGTTTCTAACAAATTTCGTAGAAATTCTGTGCAAGGTCAGTGTGTCTGTCTGTATGTCCACAGTCATGTGAACGCAATAACTCATAAACTTAAATAGCTAGGTAGATAAAATTTGGTACACATTTTTATCATCAGGAATGTAGGTTGGTATCAAATTTTGGACCCAATCCGTCAAAGGTTTGACTGTCAGTATAATCGCATACTTTTGAACGCAATAACTTCCTTAAAAAATTACTTTGATAAATGAAATTTGGTATGTGACCTTCTTACCTTAATGGTAGATTTGTGACCAATTTCTGTGCCAATCGGTTGAAAAAGGCGTTCAAATTGCAAATTTCGTTTTCTTTATCTTACACCCAGCCCTATTGGTATATAATTGGTATAATACTGGTATACCAGCCCGGCTTCTAATTCCACTTCCGCTTTGGACGACCTTCGGAAATCGTAGTATGCGTTTCGCATATTTTTTTTCCTCCACTGCGTTAGGGATTCTTGTTCGTTTCACTTCCTGTTAGATTGTTTTTTCTCTACATGTGTTAGGGGTATACGAGAAAGTTTAGGGGAGACCACTCTCGCTGGTTTTTTGACAGTTGGAATTCGACCGGACTCAGTGTTCCCAAGACGCGTATTCTTGGTCAATCTCGAATAGCTTTCAGTCAACCGCTTTTAGTCAAGTTCTTCCCCAAGTCGTACGCAGTTTTCGGGAGAGTTTGAAACTGAAGGAGCGCAACAGAGCGAACCTGTTTGAAACTGAAGGAGCGCACAGAGCGAACTCTGTTTGAACTGAAGGGATGCAACAGAGCGAACTCCTGTTTGAACTGAAGGAGCGCAACAGAGCGAATCCCTCGTTTGGAACTGAAGGAGCGCAACAGAGCGAACTGTTTGGAACTGAAGGAGCGCAACAGAGCGAACTCTGTTTGGAACTGAAGGAGCGCAGCAGAGCGAACTCCGTTTGGAGCTGAAGGAGCGCAGCAGAGCGAACCTGCTTGGAACTGAAGAAGCGCAGCAGAGCGAACTCCGTTTGGAACTGAAGGAGGCAGCAGAGCGAACCTGCTTGAAACTGAAGGAGCGCAACAGAGCTTGACTCTGTTTGGAACTGAGAGCGCAACAGAGCGAACTCTGCTTGGAACTGAAGGAGCGCAACAGAGCGAACTCCGTTTTGGAACTGAAGGATGCAACAGAGCGAACCTGCTTGGAACTGAAAAAAGAGCGCAACAGAGCGAACTCCGTTTGGAACTGAAAGAGCGCAACAGAGCGAACTCCGTTTGGAACTGAAGGAGCGCAACAGAGCGAACTCCGTTTGGAACTGTAGGAGCGCAACAGAGCGAATTCTGTTAATCTCCTTCAGTTTCAATTTTCGATTTTTTTTAAAATAATTTTTTATAAAAATGAATGAAGTTTATGAATCGGACAATGACGAAGAAGTATCTGTTTTTGAAAAATACAGTTATACGATTATTAATCATTATTCTGAAGTGCTACATTACTGCAAAGTTATAAAAAAATTTGAAAAAAGCATTAAAATCATCATAAACATTGATGAAGATTAAATTATTGTTATTCATATTTACAGTGCAATGATTTAAGTTCTATGTTGTGTCCGCACAGACCCCACAAATTGCTTCAAAGTAGTAAGTGGAGTATAGGAAAGAGATTATATTCTACTGCGAAGAAACTTGATGCAAGTTGAATTACAGAACTTTTGCAAATTCGGAGTTATTTTAGTCGAAATTTAAACCATATTATTTTCATAAATAATTGTACTCAATCGGTATATCGGAATATGGATTTTGCATTGATTTAAAAAAGGTAAAATCATTAATATCTAAAGGTCATCAACTAAGGTCAAAATTTATGATTATTGATTTTTAATAAGTTACAAATTTTAGTAACGGAAAGTTACTAAAACTTCTATTAATTTTAATTAATTTATCTAAACGAACCTCGTTCATTTTCTTATCTTCATTTTTAATGTAATATAAAATTTCATTTATTTTTAGTCTTTTTCCATATGGCTTTATACATTTAAATTTTTTTATTTGTTCATTGCCACTTTAGATATGAAATCCACGGTTCCATGTCTCAACCAGTTTTCAAGAAACTCCTTTTTTGGCCATTCTCTTCCGAAGCAAATCACATAATATATTATCCATTATTGTTAAACAATAACAGCATTATTAAATTGCCATTATTACACTACTGTTAATATTAATATAAAACCAACAATAAGAAATACCTCGATTATTATTTGGTTTAAACAGTGAAAAAAGATATTTTGCTTATTAAAAGTGAAAATAGTTTTACTGAGGTGCTGTTTCCTGAGAAATAATTCGCCATGTATGTTTTCCAGTGAGTTGTGCTATTGACGTTGCTTTTGTGTGAGTAATATTCCATTTTCAAAAATAGAAATCGTTTGCTTTTAAAAGAACTTTTCGCAGTAATTCTTATTTGGTCTACATTGTGAGTCATACAGCAGGTTGAATTGCATTGCATGACAAAAAATAGAGAAATTAACGATAAGTAAAAGAACCTTTTGTAACTCGTCAATTTTTTTCAGTAATTTGTATTTCAGCATCGCTGATAGTAGTAGCTGAAAGTAGACGTAAATAATGTTCATGATGATAAGAATCTAATCTCTAGTATTATAACTACACCTAATAGGCTTGTTTGCTACAGTAATACTTCTAATGAAGAAAGTTCTGATCATTTGATACCTAACACTCCCATTGATGAGAATACTACTACTGTATATCAATTTATATCTGAAGCATTGGTAAAGCCCGCTGAATATTTTGATACATTGAAATAGCATAAAACAGGAAATTTATAGCTAGCAAAAACGTTCAAACTCAGATTCTACCTAGGTGCGTTCGAAAAGTTCGGTGAATGGTCTCATAAAATAAAGGAAACAATGTATACAAACAAAATACCTTTACTGGCATTCAAAGTAATCATCATTAGTTACAATACACTTTTGACATCGGTTGTACAGCTGCTGGAAACCGTCAGCAAACGCTTCTTTCGGTATCGCTCGAAGCACCGTTGTCACACGTTGCTGGATCTGCGCAATGTCGGAAAAGCGTAGACCTTTTTCTTATGCTTTTGAAAATGGTCGTGAATAATGTTGCTCACACTGTCTAGGCTTATCTTCAATTCTTCTGCTATCATTCTCAAAGACAGCCGTCGATCATCCGCAAGCATCCGTCGCACTCGTTCGATGTTGTCTGGAGTTGTGCTTGTTGGCGGTCGACCCGAACGCGGCTCATCTTGGACATCTTCCTTTCCGTCTCTAAAGCGTTTAAACCACTCAAAAACACACTTTTTACTCACTGCGTCCACTTTCACTAACATTTCGTGTGTCTCCGTCGCCG
The DNA here is from genome assembly GCA_013235015.1 of Araneus ventricosus. Taxonomy (NCBI): domain Eukaryota; kingdom Metazoa; phylum Arthropoda; class Arachnida; order Araneae; family Araneidae; genus Araneus; species Araneus ventricosus. The sequence continues at coordinate 25,135 of BGPR01010104.1, forward strand.
TTTTGCCTAATTTGAAGCAAAACTTGATGTTCACGCGTTGCTCCATTTCGCAGTGACGCGCCTTCTCACACTGACTCGTTAAATTGGTCGTAGCGCGCACTTTCGCTTAACTATCGTGATATGGGCGCTAGGGGGCACTAGTTGTCATGTCTCTCAATGCGTCTGCGGGAGGCATAAAAACCAATCCCACTATAGGCGTCTATGGGAATGTCTTCTACCACTCCAAGCTGATCATTGTGCCCGCTAGGGTTTCCGTGTTTACTTTGATTGGCGCGTAACTGAGTTTTTTCTTCGTCGTGTTTTGAAAACCTTCCGTCTTTATTTGCAATTAACAACTTTATTAGCAATTAACAAATTATTTTTCAACTTTAATTCTTGCTCATATTAAGCACATTGGTAAGTATTTATGTATTTGAATATTTTTCTAACTTATGCATATTATTATTATGCATATTGCACTTTAGCAAAAAATTATATACTTATTTCATGTTTAGTTTTAAACCTGCATTCATATTTATTTTATTTATTGCATTCATATTATATTTTAGCATTTGTCATTTAGTTGCCTTTATTTTCATCGGCATTTAAGCTCTAATTTACGCCAATGATAATCTATTTTTATTTTTAATTAAACTGGATTTTTGTTCTTTTCTTAAAACAACTTCTGTCGTTTTATTGAATTAACTATATATTTTTAAACGCACGGAAAACTAAATTTATTGCTCTTTCCGTCTTTCTTCATGCAAAAAAAAGCTCTTACAATGTATTGTTACAAAGCTATAAAGTCGTTTCCCTGCGATGCTAATCTTGGCGACTTGGCGGAAAATTTGGCAACTTTGACGACAAAGGGAATTTTCTAGAAGGACCTCAAACTTTCCACCCATTTCTACTGGTTTCATGAACTTTCTAGAGATTACGTCACTTCCTACGTAATGAAGTCACTTCCTGTTGAAAGGTATAAAAGCCAGCTCTCAAGCCAAGAGGAGTCGGTTGGAATTTGATCAGCAAGCAAGCTGGTGAGCTAACAAGAAACCTTTGAGCGCTGTGTTGAGATTTATTGGTAGTCTCTGTTGTGAATTTTTACTAGTGTTGCGTTAATACTTGTGCTACGTTTCTTAGCTTGGAATATTTGTAAAATAAAGATCTTTATTTTTTAATCCTGCTTATTGGATTGCATTCACGTACACCCACAAGACAATTTCGTTACAGTATTAAATATATGATGTAAAATTATTGGTAATTTGTTATGGCAGTCTGTTAGAATAATACTCAAAATGCGTAGCTATTACCAAAAAAGCGAAATATCGCCAAATATTGGCATCGAAAATACTCCCCATAGGCGTCTATAGTGGGATTGGTTTTTATGCCTGCGGAAGGGCAGCATCTGAACCAGCGCGGTTAATCTACTATGGGACCATTCACCGAGCTTTTCTAACACACCTTGTATTTGCGATGTAAAGTAAATACCCACTTACGCCACTTTACCCTAATTCATGTTTCTTTG
>BGPR01010104.1:26680-41205 GCA_013235015.1 Araneus ventricosus
ACGAAGTATACAAAGAGAAAGTATAGTAATCGTCAAAAAATTCGAACTCGAGATTTTGACGGATCTCTCTTTTTACTTTCTCGTATACGAAGTATACAAAGAGAAAGTATAGTAATCGTCAAAAAATTCGAACTCGAGATTTTGACGGATCTCTCTTTTTACTTTCTCGTATACGAAGTATACAAAGAGAAAGTATAGTAATCGTCAAAAAATTCGAACTCGAGATTTTGACGGATCTCCACGTTTTAGACCTCCACGAGTCCGAAAAACACAATTTTGGAATTATATCTGTCTGTGAACATGATAACTCGAAAACTATAAGAGCTACGGGGATGAAATTTGGTATGTGAAACTTGACACATAATTTGTAGGTTTCTATCAAATTTTGGACAAAATCCGTCCACGGGAAGTCTGTCTGTCTGTCTGTCTGTCCGCGGTCATGTGAATACTATAACTCAAAACTTCAATAGCTAGATGAATAAAATTTGGTACACAGTTTTATCATCATGAATGTAGGTCCGTATCAAAGTTTGGGCCAAATCTGTCAAAGGGTTGACTGTCTGTCGGTCTGTATAGTCGCATACTTATAAAAATTATATCTCCTAAACCCTTTGGCTTAGATAAATAAAAATTGTTATGACGTTTACTAATATTAATTATAGATCTGTGCTCAAATTTCGTTACATTCCGTTGGAAAAAAGGTGTTCAAATTGCACGTTGCGACTCTGTTGGCGAGCGTTTCGTTTATTTCACTCATGTTAGTATAGTTGGCTTTTGACCTTGGCGGTCTACGAAATTGTAGCTTCGAAAGCGCTTCGTTTCTTTCCATTTGGTTCTTTTTTCTCCCTTTTGGCGAATTCTGATCCTGCTCGGATTATTTTATTTCCGTTTTGTCGTTTCAACGTGTGCTGTACAAAACTTGTTGCATTCTGGGAATAAGCAGATTCGAAATTTTTATCCGAGCGAGTTTGCGGGGAACTGATTTAATTTCGCTTATTTTTTATCTCCACTGCGCTTGGGGTTTTAGCTTATTTTTTGTCCCTACATGTGTTAGGAGTATACGAGAAAGTTTAGGGGAGACCACTCCCGCTGGTTAATTTTAACTCGCTAGCTCGTTAAATTTAACTACAGTCAAACCTCGGTATAACGAACCCGAGATATAATGATCCCTCGGTTAAAACGAACGGTTGAAATCTAGAAGTTGGTACACACTCTTAAAATGGTGCCAAGTCGCCAATGATAATGCCAGTATTACCTGCATCTAGCTTTGTTGACTTGGCGCCAATGAAATGCAGCTGTCAACGTCTTTCTTTGGCGATTTGACACCGTTTTAAGACTGCGTACCAACTTCTAGATTTCAACCAAACGAACTTTTCAAATGGTCCAAATCATCGAACTGCTATGTCACTGACGTATTTTCAAATGCTTTTAATGATCTTCAATCTAAGGAATAAGATATAGTGAACCAAAATTTCCTCTTTTCAAGCTTAGTTTCAGAGCTTTACCGAAAAATCACTGCTTATTTTCATTTTTTATAGAAATAAATGTATGATTAATTGTTACATTTTTGAAAACAAATATTCATTTTAATTTATTATAACCCATTAACTAATTGCAGTTAATTTGTTCAGCATAGCAATGCATTAAGGATTATAGAAAATATTGTGTAGCTGATATTTAAAGAAATCGACAGGAGGCTGTCTTTACAAAACGGCCGCTGGGATTGAGGGGCGTAGACTTACTTACCTTACTCAACTGTGACTTTCTATGACTATTAACTCTATAGTTTAGCGTGACTATTAGTCTAGTGTGACTATGTGACTCTATCTATGTAAAATTCTTCGTGATTTTCACCATTTTTTCAACTCTACTGTGCCCAAATCGTACTTAAAAATTATAAAATTCTTTTTGCAATCTTCAATGTCTGTTAAAATAAACTAAGACCAACTCCCTATGTTATTTGGTTGTAGAGCTATAAACGTTTAACTTTAGCACGATATTCGACGTAATTCAACAATTCTGGAGTAATATTTCGCGTGAAATAAGATTGATGAATGAATTGCCTAACGTGCTTAGATAGTCTGCGTGCGCGAGCATCGGTTTCTGTGACGTCATCAAAATTTTTAATGATTGAAACGAACTTTCAACGTTGATTTTGAACACGATTTCGAACTTTGCAGCTCGACTGTGACTCAACCGTTATACCAAATTCTAAATTTCTTTTTGCAATATTCAATTTCCACCTTCCTCTGTTAAATAAAACTAAAACCAACTCGCTATGTTATTTGGTTGCAGAGCTATAAGCGTTTAACGTCGCTGTGACGTCATCAAAATTTTTCGTGATTTTCACCAACTTTGCAGCTCGACTTTGATTAAACCGCAATTACAAATTCTAAAATTATTTTTGAAATCTTCAACGTTTGTTAAATGAAACTAAAACCAACTCTCTACGTTATTTGGTTGCGGAGCTATAAACGTTTAACATTAGCACGAAATTCGACGTTAATGCAACAATTCTTGAGTAATATTTCGCGCGATCGATGACTGATTTGCCTTAGTCTGCGTACTTGCTCATCGGTCGCTGTGACGTCATCAAAAGTTTTCGTGATTTTCACCGACTTTGCAGCTCGACTGTGACTAAACCGTCATTCCAAATTCGAAAATTATTTTTACAATCTTCAATGTCCACCTTTCTCTGTTAAATGAAATTAAAACCAACTCTCTATGTTATTTGGTTGCGGAGCTATAAGCGTTTAACTTTAGCGCGAAAAGCGTCATAATTTGTTTCCTTTTCCGACACACCATTAGACCACTACGGAGAGACGTAAAACTACGTCAAAAATCGGAAATAGTAAACCTTCAGTTATAGCTAATTTCTAGAACGGCCGTTGAGGGTTCGTATTCCAATGTTCTTTTTAAATACAGTATACTCTCTATTATCTGTGCGCAGATTATCCAGTTTGCGTATTAACCGTGCTCATTCCGGACTCACAAAAAATTTAAAAAGAAACATTTTCCCCATTATCATGCATGTAAAATCGATGCTGATGTTTGAGCGAGAGATTCATTTCGTGAAACTAGTGAGCCGTGACGGCTGAGGCTAAAGAACAGATTCTTTTCTTCCTCCACATGCAATCTCTACCGGTTCAACCCCCAATTTTCCAAGAAATGAATCATCCACTTCCTGCTAGCTCATTCTCGTATGAACACGCTTCTGCCTGACACGTCATTCTTCATCTTCTTCGTCCTCTTTCACTTTCGCACGTGTTCCTTTAGTTTTTCGTCTTGTTTATCGTCAGTTAGTAACGTGAGATTTTTACTGGTAAAAATGAGTGGTGTGAAACGAAAACGAAACCTTTTAAATGTTAAACAAAAATTAGAAATCCTTCAGAAACTTAATAATGGAGAATCAGCTAGTACTGATGCAGAAGGTGTACTAAATGAGGGAAATACAATTTCTCATTCTGCTGCTCTACAATCTGAGGAAACTTTGTTAGATTACATCGGACGAAGAGGATTTGATTACGGCGACATTACTGCGGTTCGTAAAATATGTGTCGATATAAGAAAAGAGATGAACAAACAGCAGAAGCAAAGACGCATTACAGATTTTTTTTAAGCAGTATATGTTAAAAGGAAAATTCCTAGTTTGATGTTATACAGCATGCAAATGTAAGTAATTTTTATATTTTTTGCACTGTTGTTGATTTTTTCTTGAATAAAATGGAGTTTTCGGATTATCCGTGCTTTTCTATTGTCCTTGCGATCCCTTCCGGTGAATAACCCGGATAATCGGGAGTGCACTGTATTATGGAACATGTGAAATATTTTTATTCTAGTTTCATTTCACTTCCAGCAAAATTTATTTCCCCTTTAGCCGCATTCAAAGTTTTGAGTTCTATGAAAGCTCTTTTTTTTGTCACATATTACTTTCAAATAAATTTTCTTAATCCTTGTGAGGTTTCAACTCATTGAAACTGTTAGCTGTACAAACCGCATTATCAACTTAAAATAAAGTCATCCTTTTCACGGTAAAAAGGCTCGTAAATTTTCGTTTGACAGTATAGTAATAAGAATATTTAAGCAAATCACTTCTGGCTTCACCTGAGATATAGAACGTTTCATTTTTAATACATCGTTCACGGTGAAAATCAGCAGTTTTATGGCTTCACGTTTCCGTATCAGAGCGAGCAGAACTTTAAACTTTGAAAATTTCTTTCTCAGTTCGATAAAATTTTCGCAGAAATGAGAAATGTTATATTTATTTTATACTAGCAGTACGCGCACGGCGTTGCCCGTGGAATCAGGACTTCAAAATGTGGGTGAAAAAAAGTGCACACAATGGCACGAAAAAGTTTTGAAAACAAAGGCAAAGCAAAAAATACACATTATTGATATTCCCGCTTATTTTTCTTTGCGAATGACGTCACCTGCCGCGAAGAAGGTCACGTTGCAACAATGCATTGTGGGATGGTCCGGAGAAGCTCTCGCTGTTAAATCGCGCTACGAAAAAACTGTTTGAACCGATCAGGGAAAAATTAATTTTTATAAAACGAAAAAAGATATTTTAATAGTTCTTGTTTTAAATCCGACATAAACGTGCCATTTGTAGGCTGAAAAAAAAATGAAAATTATAGAGATGTTAGAACGTCAGATGCGATAATTTAAAGAAATCTTTATTAAAAATTACCATAAAAGTGACTATTTTTCAAAATTTTTTCAAAATTCAGTAAATTGCGTTAGAAATTCAAAACTAACTTCATTAGAACGGAAATCGCATGCTCTTTCCGATGGTGTATATATTTTTGTCGTAAACGTATTCGTAACTATTCTATTGAGAAATTAGTGCGAAAAATCAACCAAAACAACACAAAACATTAAATAAAAAAATTTCTAGATTAAAATTTAAAATTTCGGCTTCGAGCTGCATTCAGTCACCATTACGACTACCTGTGTGCCAAATTTTATGGCTGTAAGTGCGATAGAATCGTCTGGACATCGCAGACAAACACGCACACAAACATTGCCTTTTGTAAGTATAGATTGCACAAGTGCATTCATTGATGTATTATATACTTGCAGTGAAACCAGTGGCGGTTCGTGGGCTGAGAAACGAGGAGAGATGACAAAAATAAATGTTTATGAAGAGAATAAAATTTTAGAAGCTACTTAATCCCCAAGTAGACCAAATTTTTTTATTTCCAAACCCAGATGTGAAATTTCCCGCTTTTCAAACAAAGTAAATAACCAGCATGTGGCATTTTCTATTAGTTTTACTTATAAAAATTAAGTGAATGTTGATGTGACGATTCCTCTGACGAAAAACAATAATAATAATAATAGTCGGAGCTCCACATACACACTTCCTTCCTTGCCCAGTTCACTCGATAACACTCTTTCAAAAATGAATATCAAATAACTCATATGCAGAAAATTTATTTTTAAGCTAAAACATATTAAATACATTTTTTACTGAAATACTCTAACAATTTGAAAGTTTTAGAAGAGTATTATTTGCTCGAATCGATCGTCGCAACACGAAACGAAACCCATAAGCAACCAATGAGATTGCAATTTGTGTGAAAGTCAGGAAAAAAAGAAAAATATATTATTGTTGCAAAAGTCTTACTGTGGGTGTATGGTGTAAACAGTCCAACACGCAGGATAATGGAGAATGAAGGTTTGTTCACAAATATGCAGGAAAACACGGTACAGGAAACAATAGTTCTTGCACAGATTACCAATGTAAACAGACAACAATTCACAGGTTATAACAGTTCAGCACTTTGTTATCTAACAGCACAAACAGTCAGAAAATAACTAATAACGACAATAACTGCACTTTCAATAGCGCTGAGGCCACCAGCTTCCTAGCTCGCACTGCGGACGAACTCCAAAGATGTTCGCTCTCCAAGGTGATCCCAGTCGAACAACACACCCTCCGTCATCCAAGCGCTCTCCTTATATAGTTTTCCCCGGCAGGCCGTGACGTCACACGGAATTATCTAGTACATTCAAGCGTATCTCCTCTCCTAATAGACATATCGAGAAGATTCCAGCACCTTTGAGATCCCATATTTCGTCGCCGAAGTCGCCAAATTTGTCGCCAAGTCGCCAATATCGGCCAAGGTCGGGGAACCAGACGTTGCTGCTGCTAGTCATCCCATACTTATCCCTGTAAACTTCTCTTCCCAACCATAAGACTCACATTGCTGGGAAGCGACTTTCCATGTTAGTAACATTATTCTCTCCGTGCCAGCCAGAGCTGTGTTGACTTTCTGCCCATAGCCCGTCTCAGTTAACAGAAGAAAGAGTTACTTTTTCACTCCGTATTTTCTGCTCAGTGAATGGATTTCGGGGGGCAGAGGTACTTTTCCGTTAGCCGGGCGCAAATGTCGCCAATTGTGAACCAAACGCGAGCCAAGTCGCCAAGCGAAGCGATTTGGCGCAAATGTCGCCAAGTGAACCAAACGCGAGACAAGTCGCCAAGCGAAGCGATTTTCCGTTAGCCGGGGACAAATGTCGGCAATTGTGAACCAAACGCGAGCCAAGTCGCCAAGCGAAGGATTTGGCGCAAATGTCTCAAAGCGCAAATGTCGCCAATTGTGAACCAAACGCGAGCCAAGTCGCCAAGAGAATGGTTGTAAGAAATTTGGCGGAATTCTACATTATTTGGCGATTATTATTATTATTTAATGAATTGGATTATTTTGGCGCCCGGCTAACGGAAAAGTACCGGGGCAGATTATTTTACAGGTCAGACCTGCGTCTCTCTTCGTTTGGAATCATTTTATGCCTTTTTTTTAATTTTTTGTTTCTTTTTTTGCATTTTCGTAAGTCATTGAGCTCTGAGAGTGGAAAAGTAAACAAATAAGATTTGAAACGAAAACTGCAAGTTTAAAAATAATTTCCGGGGGTGCTGCAGCACTGCAGACCTAATGGACGAGCCGCCGCTGAGTGAAACAGCGGTCTTCCTACAGCTGTTCATGTTTGAAAGCAAAGAATAAGTATTTAAACAACCCCCAATTCGTTATTTTTAATAAATCGAATTTTAAGAATCAACTAAAGAAAAATTAATACTTTATTCGAAAATTTATAATTGTTTTTTTTAACATACAATTTCATTTGCTTTTTCGGCTCTTAAAGAGGTAAAAATTTTTCCTCAATTTTGTTTTCTTTTATAATTCGAAAAATAAATCCCTAATCGTTTCGTCGACAGTTTATTTATTTACTTATTTAAAGAATAGCATACTACAGGGAAAACTCCATTTACAATAAATTTTTCATTCTCCATTTAGAAATAACATTTCCAGCTCCATATTTGCTATAAACAGCAAACAAGCTAAGAACAAAAGCCACAAAGAGTAAATCAAAAATGCGCTAGAAAATAAAAAGTTGAACACAGAGAAAATTTTGCAAACGCTTATATAATTAAAAACGAAAACACATAATCACAAAAACATTAAAACACACTATGATTCTAAAAGTCGTATTTTTTTTAAAAATTAAAAGACCATTTCCAAAAGGCAAGGGTTAAAAAGTCAAAACACGCAAGCACCGAATCTCCTAAAAACACATGAGGAGTTTAAACGTTTAAAGAGAAAATACACACTTGAGATAAAAAATAAATTGCAACACTTGAGATAAAAATAAATTGCAACACGGCGCCAAAAACAGAGTACAAAAATTAAAACCTATAAAAAACATTGAAAAAATAGTCGAATACGTGAGAACACGGAAAATCAAAACGCATAAAAATCTAAAAAGTTGTAAAAAGGCAAAATAAAACACATCATGTATTCAAAAGCTGTAAACACTTCGATTTAAAAGCACCAAGAGACATATTAAAAATGTCAAGTTCATCAGAGAACTTGTTACAAATTTTATGAGTTGAAGATTGGGCGAGAATATCATCTGTTATTCCTAAACTCTGTAGGGTTCCAGGTTCGAAACCCGATTCCACTGAAGATCCACCAAGTATGTAGTCCTGGTATACGTTAAATCTGACGTCGTGGGTGAAATGTCCTCCAGCTGGTGTGGTGCGGTAGTTTGGAGATGGGGTGACAGCTCAGGTTCAAAATTATGAGGTCCGCCCCAAAATATCCCTCGCGTTACTTCAAAACGGAGCGTTAATATAACTAAACTAAATCCAAAATAATGATATTCACTGCACGACTTATACTAAGTCGCTTCGGTAGTTTGAAGTTCTATTTCTACGATTTGGTCTCTACATGAGACACCGCACAGGTTCGCGTCCAATATACATGTGCACAGTGGCGAATCCGGGGGGGTCTATGGGGCTGCATCCCCCCCCCAGAGGTACGTAAAGCTAAACTAGGATTTTTGCTTTTATTTAAAATCACTACAACTGTTTGTTCATAATCTCCCTTTTTACTTTCGCTATTACGAAGTATACAAAGAGAAAGTATTGTAATCGTCAAAAAATTCGAATTCGAGATTTTGACGAATCTCCTCGTTTTAGACCCCCCTGAGTCCAAAAAACACAATTTTGGAATTATGTCTCTCTGTGAACACGGTAACTCGAACACTATTAGAGATACAGGGATGAAATTTGGTATGTGATCTTTACACATAATTTCTAGGTTTCTATCAAATTTTGGGCAAAATACGTCTACGGGAAGTCTGTCTGTCCGCGCTATGTGAACACTATAACTCAAAAACTTGAATAGCTAGATGGATAAAATTTGGTACACAGTTTTATGATCATGAATCTAAGCTTGTATCAAATTTTGGACCAAATCCGCTGAAAGGTTGACTGGCTGTCGGACTGTATAATCGCATACTTGTAAAAATTATATCTCCAAAACCCTTTGGCTTAGATAAATAAAAATTGGTAAAAATTAATTATAGATCTGTGCCCGAATTTCGTTTCAATCGGTTAAAAAAAAGGCGTTCGAATTTCATATTCAATTTTTTTACTTGCGCACTGGAAGTAATCTCTGCGCATGCGCAAGCTATTCAGGGATAGCGAACGAGGTCATTTTCTCCTGTTTTCTTTTCGCTCGGCGGAGCTTGCTAGAGTGTGATAGAAAATAAATATTGCTAAGTTTTAATACATAGGCATCTCTTTGAATTTGATTCTTCGCCTAAATATTTTACAATCGCTATAATGTACAATGAAAAAGCTTCTGGTAGTCATTGCATTCTAGGTTATAGTAGGTTCGAATTTTTTATCCACGCAGGGGAAGGGCGAATGACAAATTTTTGAGAAGTATACGAGAAAGTTTATTTAAAAGAAAATGAATGAATAAATGAAAAAAACGTGACAACATTTCTTCCTGGCCTGAGAGACTCGAAAATATCCCCACTTTTGAGTCAACCCAATCCTAATTTCATTATATTTTTAATTAAATTATCGAAACTATTATAGTGTTTTTTATGATTCTTATTGTCAGGTGAGTGAAGTTTATAAAGATGAAGTGTTTTGGTTTACTACATAAGCCGTAGGCTTTTGACATTCGTCACTACAATACAAAATCTTTATGACAACAACCCCCAGCCCAACCAAATCCTACATTCGCCACTGCATGTGGAGAATGATATGGCATACATATGGAGAATGCTTTGCCTTAAATCTGCTCTGGTGGGTCAAGCTTTTTCTCGTGAGTGTGGTGTTGAAATTTGGAGTGTAAAAGCCATATCACACGAGCAAAAATTTGCCAACCCAACTCTCGACTCAACCGTAGGTTCAACTCAAAACTTGAGAATTGAGTTTAATCTGTCTTCTGATGTGGAAGTTGTGGTTGAGGAAAATGCACTCAACCCTGTCGATTTCTCCCTACAGAGTTGACTCAACCTTGTATCTGAACCAATCAGATGAATTGTTGACTGCTTTGGTCATAACACACAACGTCATACTCAAAGATGGCGGCTCCCATGAAGTGGTCGTTCCCCGGCTGATTTGCATTGCCTCATATTTCTGCCCATCCTCTTTATTAATAACGTGTATAGAATGAAAATAAGCGACAACAACAAACAACCACGAATAAGATTTTCGCCAAATATAAGGATAGAGTTATATTTCTGGCGGTCGGAAAATAAAAACTGCTACCAACTCCTTACCCAACGCTGTCAACCCTAGTTCGGTTGAAATAGGAATCAGAGTTGGAAATACAGTTGAGTTGGCGGTTGCGTTGACTGAATTTTCCAATGACTAAAAATTACGAGGCCTTTCCTTAGCACCGTTCGTGTTATAAAAAATATGGAAAGTTAATCAAAAAATCAATTGTAATATACAGGGTGTCCACACTTATCGTGGTCCAATAGCTAATTTCTAAACCGTTAGAGATAGACATATAGTTCCAGTTGGAAAAATGCTTTAAATGAAGGGAAAAATTATATTTTATGTTTTTTGAGTCACTAAATATATTTCTGAAAAAATTATGAATTCTATCTTTTTATACGATCCCCCGGTCCTATCAGTCATATTTGGTAAAATATTTTTGACACTCTAACATTTTAAACAAAAAAAAGTCCCAGCCATCTGCGACTAAAACTGAGCGAGTTACGGAGGTTTGAATTTCATGATTTTTAAAAAATCAGCGGCCTCGTCGAGCAAATGCTGTGCATTGATTGGTGGGTCGTCTTCGAGACGGCTATTGAAATGGTGTAGAGTGGTCTAAGTCGGCGATATTCAAAGCTCCATAACTCGGTCATTTTTTTCTCAGAAGAGTGGAACTTCTTTTTTTGTTTAAAATCTTAGAGTGTCAAAAGTATTTTGAAAAATATGATTGATAGGACCTGGGGACTGTATAGAAAGTTAGATTTCGTAACTGTTTCAGGAATATATATTTACACTCAAAAACCATATATATAATTCTTCCCTTTATTTAAAGCATTTTTCCAATTGGAACTATATGTCTATCTCTAACAGTTTAGAAATTAGGTATTTACCACGATAATTGCGGACACCCTTTATATAAAAATTCAAAACGACAAATACATTCAAAGTATAAGTAAATGAGCTATCATTTTGTCTCCAATAATAAACCAATTCAGCTAATATTAAATTAATTAAAAGCCTAAAATGTGATTATTAGCAAGCATCAGAACCTTGTCTCACGATTTCTAACTGAAAAGATTTTAGAAATAAATACTCAATTATTATTTTTTTCAGTATCTATCCTGTACAATCCGCTGTAAAAAATACCACATTTGCAGCAAAACCCAAATGACAAATACCAGTTCTTATTTTGTTAAAAGATTTTGGTTTTGGAAAACAACTGCAAAATGCTTTTGAGGAAAAATTTCGTAGACTTTTCAGATAGACTGATGATTTTGTCTCTGCGTCCCATTGGGGGAGATATACTGAGCTGTAAATCTCTGATTTTGACATACCTCTTAGAACATTGGCCACGCCAAGTATTCCCCCACCAATCGAACAGATTGAAAAGTATCATTATTTCTGCGATACGGATGAGATATTCCGCGAGATACGGTCCAAGTCCAACCGATATTTCATCGTTACATTCCAAAGAATGTTTTGTTTCTGTTTATTTTTGGAGTTATTCCAAAATCTTTTCGTATCAGCAACTACGATCCTAACAAATAAGGTTATTTGACATTATTAAAATATTATGAATTAGCAGTTGCAAAAACTCTCATTTTTAAATATGTTCATGTATTTTTTTATTTTATTTTCTAAATGCATTTGTGAATTGTATGTATATATTTAAACTTTTTGTTATATGAGTATTTCAAAATTCAGAGTTGTTCTTCTCTCAACTGAAAACGTTCTTTATGACCTGCTGCCAACATTATTTATGTATGCGTTTTTGCTACCAAATATTCCCGATTGGTATAAATAATCTTAAAATACACAGAATTGCTTAAGCCTTTTTATGTCTGCGTGTTTTGCTATCAAATATTCCCGATTTGTATAAATAATCTAAAAATACCCAGAATTCCTTAATCCTTTTTATTTCTGCTGATTTTTGACTGTGCTTTCCTTCTGATTTCCGAACTTTGGGTATTTCTCGCACATTATTTCGCAAACCATTATCGAAAAAACGGTGTTTTTCATGCAATCTTAAAATACAAAAAAATTATTTGTATAATGAACAGAAAACTGAGCAACCTCCGCCCTGTCTTGACCTCTGAGTCCATGAAGAACGATGGCTGCGATACATCGGATCTGAGGTCGGAGTTCTAAGCATTGGATAAAGTGGCAAAAGAAGACTTGTAACCCGTGTTTATATCTTTGTAATGAACGATGCCAAAAATGCATAATTGTACAGGGTAGTTACTTCGAAGAAAACACCGAATTAACAGATTCTATCTATATGCATTCTTCCGTAAAAAAATCAATTTCGGAACTTTTTGAACATTGAAGTAGTATAACACGTTGGAAAAGTAACGTGTATGTTGTCTTGATGTTTTAACTCAACTAGAGGTCGCCCAGTGGTCGAAATTCGACCGTAATTCATTAAATTTTTAAGTTTGAACGTTATTGAGGTTATTTTGCCAAAGAGTATACCTCTATAATCATTGCACATAATTTTTTTGAATTTTGTTCTATTACGTCAGCTGCGAGCGTGTACAAATACGTCATTATGCATTAATTTTCGAATTATTTGAAAAATACGAACGATAGGAAAAGTGAGGTATAGCTTGGCTAAGTCATATTTAAAAAACAATAACGCGTTTTTTGACATTTCCTTCAGTTTTTTTATTGTTATACTGGCCAGGTTTCGCCAAGGCTACACAACTAATTTACCTATCGTTTTCAAATCATATAAAATTTAAATAAAAAAATTAATTAATACAAAAAATGAAATAAAGAATACGTGCTTCGTAATTTTTTTATATATATTTTTTATTGAAACAAAAAAACCGGGCGGTTAAAAAAATAAATGTTGTCCGACTGTTGACCACAGACTTTTATGTGTTTGGCATCCAGTATGAACGTAAACAATGAATGTTTTATTTTATTTAATTTAATGTATTAATAATACATACTATATATAAATTCCTTAGAGACAATCTCTACTCTGTGCGACTATTAGACCACGGACTAATATGTGTTTTATATTGACAGATTTGAATCATCCGCATTTTGTATTTCACTCCGAAGAGTTTTTTTTATAAATAATCTAAATACACTCCCTCTTGGAGTGGATTTCACTGCGGGAGGATTAAATCAATTACAAATCACTCACTCCGCATTCACTCCAAATTCACTCCGCTAATTTTTTACAGTGTATGAACGTAAACAATGAATGTTTTATTTTATTTAATTTAATGTATTTGTAACAAATATTATGCATAAATTTTACCTTTCTGCACTCATTCTCCATATGAACTTTAACTATGCCAAATCTCACACTCCTCCGTGCATACAATGTGCTTAAAAAGGGGTACAAAGTTTTTTCTTCGCGTATTAATATATAAATATGTATAAAAATAACTCGGATGAGATTTTGGACCGTATAGTTTGAATGGTATTATTTAAAATATTTAATTTGACCTACTTGGCAAATTCGAATTTTTATTCAAATTCGTCGGTAATTCTAATTTTTCTCTAGTACCAAAATTTTCTATTAACATAATGCTAAATTGTCGCCTGTAATGAAAATTTGTTTTGGTTCATTCTAAATCAGAACTGAAAATTATAAAAATTCGCTTTTATTTCTGAATTGTTTTTTTTTAGTTAAATATGTCCATCTCTTGAGTGCACTGTGATCGTAACTGAATGATTTTTAAGGCCTTTAGTTCACTCGTGAACTTAATTGCAGTACCATGTGTTCAAACAAAAAAAGCAATAAAAAAAACTTCTCACTCTTTTTTAAAAAAACTTTGAACAAGTTTTATATGAATTTTTCTATTTATGTTCAAGGTTTGGAGTTTTGAGTTCAAATTTTGGAACTTTATTGCACAATTACCGTTTTAATTACAAAGTACCATTAATACAGTATGTACTTTAGTTACAAAGTACGATATATTGTTTGCTTTTTAAAATGAAGTATTATTTATTTATTCAATATTAAAACTGTTAAAAACTAAAAATAAATCTTTAATGACAATTTTAACTTCAAAATTGTCGTTTTCTACTTTTTAGAATTAGTTTTCTTAAATTCGAATTATTGGAGAAATCCAATATTTATTATAATCCCGCCAGCCTCGAATTAATCAAGCTCAACTGTAACAAGATTCATTTGAAAAGTGAAGACTGGAAGAGGGACAAACACAAATGGTCTACTTAATTCAGTACTTGATTGTAAAGATGTCTTTTCATCGTAGTATCCGATATTCTGATATTTATTGTTATCCCGCCAGCCTCGAATTAATCAGCTCAACCGTAACAAGATTCATTTAAAGAGGGACAAACACAAATGGTCTACTTAATTCAATACTTGATTGTGAAGATGTCTTTACATCATTGTAGCCGATATTCTGATACTTATTGTTATCCCTCCAGCCTCGAATTAATCAAGCTCAACTGTAAAAAAATTCATTTGAACAAACACAAATGGTCTACTTAATTCAATACTTGATTGTGAAGATGT
>BGPR01010104.1:41215-54085 GCA_013235015.1 Araneus ventricosus
TGGTCTACTTAATTCAATACTTGATTGTGAAGATGTCTTCACATCGTAGTAGCCGATATTCTCGTCCCTGTGGCAGCGAAATTATCTTATACGAGCTCAGGCACAGTTGTGGTTCTCGTTCTTGGGGTCAAAAGTGCTAGAAACCTATCTTCTGCAAAAGTTGCAACACATATAACAGGTCTTCTCGAAACTGAATTTTCGAATTGAAACTGATCCCAGAGTCTCCGGACCACACTGCGAAACACATTAAGCCTTCTAGCAGCATCAGCTTGCTTCAAACCCATTAACACCCACCCGATCGTCCGCTATCTTAACGAATCGGGTAATCGACTTCTCTGAGACATTACAAACAATATCTTCGTAGATAAAATTGAAGACTAGCAAACTGAATTTTCGAATTGAAATTCATCCCAGAGTCTCTGAACCACACTGCGAAACACATTAAGCCTTCGAGCAGCATCAGCTTGCTTCAAACCCATTTATACCCACCCGATCGTCCGCTATCTTAACGAATCGGGTATTCGACTTCTCTCAGACATTACAAACAATACATTCGTAGATAAAATTGAAGACTAGCAAGAGTTTGTAAACATTATTCATGAATCGCGAAAGCAAAATATTCATAGTTTTCTCTGGCTTCTATAAAAACACCTATTTCTTTAAGAAAATAAATGGTAGATGTATTTATTTCTTTTCATTTAATAAATGTTGCTCAATATTCTTCATATAAATCATATTTATTACCTTCACTTGCATTCATTTAATGACGAGCTTCGAAAAACAAGTCGTACCTTAACTTTAAGTGGACAGTGTATCCATATGAAATTGTTTTTCTTCTTCGCCTAATATACCTTACAAACATTCAGCTCCATTTAGGTAAAATATCTCTTTTTCTATCGCACATTTATCTTTCAGGCTAGACAGTAAACACAGAAGAGATGAATGGCGTCCTCTTCTTACAAACAAACTGTTAGTTGCACGAAGGGTGTCCATTCATAATTCAAGAGAAAACGTCCCCAAAAGCGTGACAAAACGCCATGTTGAAAGTTAGAATGCAAATGAACCGTTACAGGAACCATTAGTTCAACAAGTCGCTTCATTAAATATGACGAATGGTATATTGTGGTCAGTCAACCCCTAAGACGTTTACCCTCCCCACCAGTGTGTAATGATGTTTTCCTGCTGTTGGTCGGGTATTTGATCGAATATTTGTGTAACGATTGTGTTTTTCAGCTAATAGATTACCATTTTCAATTTTCTTCGAATATACAGGAGCCTCACGGTTTGAGGAATCGCTAGCCTTCATCAAAAACGTTTTTACAAATTAATTTGTTGTCTCATAAAATCCAATTTCTCCGTACGCTCATCCAAACTGCAAACCGGAGATTTTTATCTCTGGAGTCATGAGTGTGTCGTAGTGTAAAGTAAGAAATGTAAAATCTCATCAAATCCTTTGTAACTAACTACACTGTAAAAAAAATCCCGTAAAATTTACGGTTTTAAACTGGCAGCTGGGTTGGTTGTGCAAAACCGTAAAAGTTACGAAGTAAATCCGTAGGCACAACGGTTTTTTACCATACAGGAACAAGTTTTTCCCGTAAAAGTTACGAAGTAAATCCGTAGTCACAACGGTTTTTTACCGTATGAAATTAAGTCATCGAAGTAAGTGACGTCATCGATTGAGTTGAGTTGTTTTTATCCTTCTGTTCGAGTTGAAATGTGCTGATGTGTATTATCAATTAGGAATATTAATTAATCAAGGCTTAATTATTAATTTCAATTAGTTTAATTCTTAAATGAACTTACTTGGACGATTTCGATGCAAGATGGTGACAAAACTTCTAACTCCTCCGAGCCGGGGATCGAAACCGCGTTCATAGAAATAAAAGGCAGTCGCTCTAACCACTAGACCACCGGAGACTTCATAAAATGAAGTAAAAATAATCTATTTGAGTTTTAAAGTCACTATAGCTCTAGTGGCGCCACCTAGTGGTGTAAAAATCAATTATTGCCAGAACACGTGTTTTAAGGTTAGCTTTCATGAGTGACAACAGGTTACTGCAGCATGTGTAAACAATAGCGGAGATGGAACCCTATTAAAAACATGAAATGAATGCAATAAAATTACATTTAAGAAAAGGGAAAGTTATCATACGGAAAGCAATACCGTATGACGAAAAATAGAATTTGAACTGACGGTTTTAAACCGTTTATGGCTGGAGCGGAAAACGGTGAAAAACCGTTTTGTCAACAAAACAGCTTTAAACCGTCAAATATACGGAAAAAGTCCGGGAAAAAAACGGATATTTTTTACAGTGTACGGTATCTCAAAAAGGCAAGAAGTTAAAGGGATAAATTTTAGTACGTGAATTTTTATACCGGAATTGCAAATATGTTTAAAATTTCGGTCGGTCGATCAAAGGAAAATAGTCCGAAATAGTTAATCGGTCCTTTTCACTACGCAACGAAGCTAAACACAGAAAACGTCATATTATGTGAGTATACGGGGAAGTTGAAGGGAACAGCTCGTTTTTTGTTTGGCATCATCGTATAGTGAAGACAATCGAATATTCATTTTCGGCCTTTGACCGATTGAGTCTGAAATTTGATATAGAACTACACTTTTAATCAAAACACCACATACCAAAATTTCATTCATCTGGCCTGTTATGTTTTTGGGATGAATGATTGATATCCGTTTTTGGTATTTCGTTTTCACATGCGCAGTAATAGACAGACCGACTGACATTCAACAAGCTTACATATTTGCCAAACTTACATGTAAATCTACAATGTGCATATAAATCTATACCGTACAAGGGCTGCAATTCATTTCAAAAGTCGAAAAATACGATTTTTGAGTTATGGCCTTTCCCAACATTGTAAAAAAGGCTTCCTCGCGTCACAACAGAACTCCTATGAAGCCTTTCAGCAATTCTTACTCCTTATTCCATCAATTAATCGTGTGATTCCTGCACTTCAAAGAAATCTTTAAACACGTTTATCTCAAAGGTTCATTTTTCGGGTTGTGACAATATTGAAGTCTATGAAAGATATGCCAAATTTATCCGTCTTCCTCACTGCATTTTTGACTTTTTGTGTTAGCATGCACACAGCCGGACAGAATTGTGGAAGGATTTCGTCCAAAATTCGATATATATCTACTATTTTGGTGTAAAGACGAAATATGAAATTTCATTTGTTTTTCCTGTTCCGTTTCTTGAGTTTATACGGATACTCTTCTCTTTTTGAATTTTCATAGGTACTCTTTTGTTCCGTTTTTGAGTTTATATGGAAACTCTTCTGTTTTTGAATTCGTATAGCTACTCGTTTGTTCCGTTTTCCAGTTTATATGGATAATCTTCTCTTTTTGGATTTTTATAGATACTCTTTTGCTCCGTTTTGAAGTTTACGCGGATACTCTTCTCTTTTTGAATTTTTATAGGAAATCTTTTGTTCCGTTTTTGACTTTATATGGATACTCTTCTCTTTTTGAGTTTATATGGGTACTCTTCAGTTTTTGAGTTTTTATGGTACTCTTTTGTTCCTTTTTTGAGTTTTTTATGGCTACTCTTAGTCCGTTAAATAGAAGGTGTACTGTATTGGCCGATAACTTGTAAGAAATAAAATTCCGATCCCAGTGGTTTGAATGGTACTTACCGTTTAGCCACACATTGTAGTGTAGTTTCAAAATGCTTAAAGAAATAAACTCATTATGATAATCATACTTCGAAACCAAACCCGAAAGGTGGTATTAGCATGTATATCCTGCTTGACTAAACCAAAAGCTTCAACTAAACAGTTTCAATTTTGATTTCTGCTTTCTGGTAAGCAAAGTAACAAAGAGAAAGTATTGTAGTCGCCCAAATATCTGACCTCGCGAATCTAATGAATATCAACCTTTCAGATGGCCATGAGTCCGGAAAAGCCATTTTTGGAATTATCCTTATCCGCTAACATGATAATACAGAAACTGGACGAGTAAATTCGGAGGATGAAATATGGTATATGGCCTTTACACAAAAGTTGTAGATCTCTACCATATTTTAGACGAGATCCATCTTCAGATAGTCAATCTGTCTCTCCATCCGTGTGCATGTAAACGAGATAAATCAAAACTGCAGTAAGATAGATGGATACAGTGGCGGCTCTTCCATTACAGCTGCAGCACCCCCGAAATTATTTTCTAAACTTGTATTTTTCGTTTTTTATCTTATTTGTTTATTTTCCACTCTCAGAGTTCAATGACTTACGAAAATGCAAGAAAAAAGTTGGAAAAAAGCATAAAATGAATCCAAAAGAAGAGATGCAGGTCTGAGCTGCAAAATAATCTACTGAAATTCGTTCATTGAGCTGACAATCTGAGGAAAAGCAACTTTCTTTCCTTTATCCAGACAGGCTATGGGCTGAAAGACAGCTCAATAAGCAATATTTCAACTGAATCGGAAAGAAAGATGCTCTGTTTTTACTGATATTTTTTTCTTCCTCTCACTCTGCCACTGGCTACATCTCCATTGGCTGCTGTGATTTCTGGCGTTAAAAGGTGGGAATACAGATTCCAAGCAAATAGTACTTTTCTAAAACCTTCAAACTGTTAGAGCATTTCAGTAAAAATGTGATGGTGATGGTTTGTAGCTTAAAACAGAATTTTCAAAGATGAGTTGTCTGATGGTTCATTTTGAGAGCGTTATCGAGGAACTGGGCAGGAGGGGAAGGTGTATGGAGTCTGAATTATTAGTTGTTTATTTGTTTTTTTCTCAAGTTTATAAATCACATCACATTCACTTATAGTAAAACGAGAAAACATATGCTATTATTTTCTACTTTGTTTGAAAAAAAACAGGAAAATCTCTGGATTTTAAATGGCAATTGTATCAGAGAGAAATGAATATTGCATCTTGATAAACATTTTTTTACAGACCTAGTTTTGAGGTCATTGCGCCGCTACTGATGAGACATCATATCATCAAACCAATGATGTGTGCTGAAAGCATAGACCCAAAACACCAAATGATAGGATTTGTGTGCTTGGTTTGTTCGCTGCGGATTTAACACGACCACCAAAGCAAATTGCTTTTATTAAAATGGAAATCTGGCACGTGGTCTTAGCTTCATTAAAATTACAGAACAGGGCCCTAGACTCATTCTGGGTCAAAGTTCCAAAACGTATCTTTTCAGTCTCTACTGCAGCCGCTTCAAATGAGAATCTGATTTCGATCAAAGCCTGCAATCGCAACCTTAAAAGAAATGTTCTTTTTTCGATTCTGAATTACATGCTGCGGCTTTAGTTTTTATCAGTATTCATAATTATACTCACAATTATATATTTATTTTTATTAGTTGTCAAAATTACAGAACAACCTAAAAATGGTCTTGTCATTGTACCTGTAGAATTGAAAAGCCAGCCCTTAGGCTCATTCACAAAGTCCTAAACGCATCTTTCCTCATTCCTTCATCAATGTCGTTTTGGCAATCTGGTTTCCAAGATCAGTCTCTAGTCTTTAAAGTTTAGCCATTTTTTTTTCTGATTCCTGAATTCAGATGCAGTATTGCTTTTACCTGAAGATCATATAATTATAATATATATTGCTTTGGATAATTCAGCATTAATATAATTTATTTGTTTTATTAGTATTAATGAAATTAGTATAGAATTTAAATGGTCTCATGCTAAATTAGATCAGTGTCAAATGAAATTATCTGGCCAAACTAAAACGTCTTTTCTTATCTTCACTGCACAAGCCAAGCAGAGAATCTGATTTCTAAGATCTGTTCATTTTGCCTTTAAAAGTTTACTAATTTTTTTTTCCGAATTACATACTGCGTCCTCGCCGCAATTGAAATATAATGCACGAGAAAGTTTTATTTATTAGTATTAACAAAATTACAGAATCGGGTATGGTCTGTCGCTGAAATTCAGATCAGTAACAAGGCCCAATTCCGGCCAGCTATCCAAAACGGGTTCTTTCAGTTCTCTTCACCCACAAACAACAAGAGAATTTATTCTAAGATCTGTCTTTGTCGTAGCCTTTAAAGATGAAATTAAATGATTCTACATGGGTGGCTCATGGCTGGTTTACGAGAAGGAGCATGGGGCTTTGAAGGGTTTTAAAAGTTTAGCTACTTTTGATTTACAAGGCTCTACGGCCAGTATTCATAATATTTATATATTTATGATAGTATAATAGTCATAGAATGTAGTTCTATAAATATCAGTAAGCTACGAAGCCTAATTCAAGCAAGCTCCAAAATGTTTGGTCTCTTTCACTGCAATAAACAAGCCAAGCAGAGAATTCTATTTCTAAGATTCAATTTTACGTGTCTTTAAAAGTCGAAATAATTTTTTTTCGATTCCGAATTATACATACGCGGCCCTGCCTTTTACCAGTATTCATAATTACAATTTATATTACTTTTGCTTAGTATTAACAAAGTTCTACAGAAAATTCTTAATAATGGTCTTGTCATTAAAATTGTAGATCAGTGTCAAATTTTAGCTCAATCGTCAAGCCGTCCAAAACGCGGCTCCAGCCTCTTTCACTGCACAAACAAACTAAGTGCAGAGAATTTCTACGATCTGTTCTTTATCGCAGTTCCTAAAAAAAGTTCAGCCAATTTTTTTCCGATTTCCTTACTCATACAAGGCCCCTGTCTTTACCAGCATTCCTAAGTATAATTACAATTATATGTTTGTTTTTACTTCTGTATTTTAACAAAATTTACAGAAATTTGGCACTGGTCTGTCATTAAATAAGTGCTCAATTTTGGCTCATTCAATAAAGAACCAAAACGCCGCATTCTTCATTCTCTTCAATGGTAAAACAAGCTAAGCAGAGAATCTGATTTCTAAGATCTGTTCTTTGTCGCAGTCTTTAAAAAGAAATGCATTTTTCCGGTTCCGAATTGCTGCTGACAAGGCCCTGCCTTTATCAGTATTCCATAATTACAATTATATTTGCTTTATTATTTAATTGTGTCTAATAAGAAAATTGGCACTTGCTCTTGTCATTAAAATTGTAGATCAGTGTCAAATTTTAGGCTCATTCGGCCAAAGGTCCAAAACATGTCTTCATCTCTCTCTCACTGCACAAACAAGCTACAGAGAATTTCTGCATCTGTTCTCATCGCAACTTAAAAAATAGCCAATTTTTTTTCGATTCCGAATTACACGCAGCAACTCTCGCTCTTACCAGTATTCCCACATAATTACAATTATATGTTTTATTTCTATTAGTATTAATTAAAAAATTACAGAAATTCTGGTACGTGGTCTTGTCATTAAAATTTGTGATCAGCCAAATTTAGTCTACTAATTCACAAAGGTCCAAAAAGTGTTTTCATTTCTACAAACAAACTAAGAGAATTGATTTCTACGATCTGTCTTGTCGCAGTCTTTAAAAAAGTTCAGCCATTTTTTCCCGATTTCGAATTACATACGCAAGGCCCTATCTTTTACCTAGCATTCACATAATTACAATTATATGCTTGCTTTTTACTCAGTATTAACGAAATTACAGCAAGTAACGTACTTGTCATTAAAATTGTAGATTAGTGTCAAATTTTGGTCTATTCTGGCCAAAGGTCCAAAAACTATTCTTCATTCTAATTGTGCAAACAAGCTAAGCATAGAATCTGATTTCAGATTCACTTTGTTTAAACTTTAAAAGTTTAGAATATTTTTTTCCGGTTCCTGAATTATACACATAATACGCCAAGCCCTTGCCTCTTCAGTATTCGCTAATTACAATTATATATTTGTTAGTATTAATTTAAAATTACAGAAAATTGGCACTTGCTCTCTTTGTCATTAAAATTGTAGGATCTTCAGTGGCTCAAATTTAGGCTCATTTGGCCAAAGGTCCAAAACAAGGTTCTTTCTATCTCCCCTAACAAAACAAGCTAAGCAGAGAATTCTATTTGATCCGTCTTTGTCGCAACTTAAAAGTTTAGCTAATTTTTTCCTACTGAATTACTATACGCAAGGCCCTGCCTTTACCAGTATTCACATAATTACAATTATACTTGTTTTATCAGTATTATTGGAAATCGGCACGAGTCCACTAAAATTGGTAGATCAGTGTCAAATTTTTTGCCCATTCGGCCAAAGGTCCACGCATTCTTCATTCTTTCACTGTGCAAACAAGCTAAGCAGAGAATCTGATTTCTAAGATCTGTTCTTTATTGCAGTCTTTAAGTTTTAGCCATTTTTTTCCAACTGAATTATTACATATAGTCTCGCTCTTGTCAGTATTCCAAGAGTATCATAATTATATATTTGTTTTATTAACAAAATTACAGAAAATTGTACTTGCTCTGTCATTAAAATTGTAGATCAGGTCAAATTTTAGTCGGGCCAAAGGTCCAAAACGCTGTTCTTCATTCTCCACTGCACAAACAAGCTAAGCAGAGAATTGATTTCTAAGATCTGTTCTTTTGTCGCAAATTAAAAGTTCAAAGGCTTTTTTTCCCATCGAATTACACACAAGGCTCGCTTTTATCAGTATTCATTAATTAATTATATGTTTGCTTTTATCAGTATTAACAAAATTACAGAAATTTTGGTGACTTGTTCTTGCCATTAAAATTGTAGATCGCGTTCTAGGCTCCACCGGCCGTCCCAAATGCTGTTCTTTCTATCTCTTTCACTGCACAAAATGTTTAGAGAATTGATTTCAAGATCTGTTCTTTGGTCGCGTCATTAAAGTGAAATATTTTTTTTCCGATTCCACTACATTACTAAGGCTCTGCTTTTACTTGTATTCAGAGCATCATAATTATATGTTTGCTTTTATCATATTAATAAAATTACAGAAATTTTGGGCACTGTTTTGTCATTAAAATTGTAGATCATAACAAATTTTAGGTCTAACCCGCCAAAAGGTCCAAAACGCGTTCTTCACTTTCACTGCACAAACAAGCTGGCTAAGAGAATTTGATTTTCTAAGATCTGTTCTTTGTCGCAGTCTTGAAGTTTAGCCATTTTTTTTTTTCTTGATTCATATACGCAAGGCTCTTTCTTTATCGGTATTCATATAATTACAATTATATGTTTGTTTTATTATATTAACAAAATTACAGAAATTTGGCATCGTATTCTATTTCATTAAATTGTAGATCAGTGAAATTTTAGGTCTATTCGGCCAAAGGTCCAAAAAACGCAATTTTTTCATTCTTCTTCACTCAAAAAATAAACAAGCTGAAGAGAATCTGATTTCCAAGCCAGATCAGCCTTTGTCTCTACAAAAAAGCTTCTAGCCATTTTTTTTTCTGATTCCGAAATTACATACGCAAGGCTTTGTTTTATCAAGACTATAATTATACTATATATTTGCTTTTATTAGTATCTACATAATTACAATATTTGCTTTATTAGTATTAACAAAATTACAGAATTCCCAATGTGGTCTTATTAAAATTGTAGATCAGTGTCAAATTCTAGGCTCATTCCGGCCAAAGGTCCAAAAAACGCTGATTCTCTTCACTGCACAACAAGCTAAGCAGAGAATTCGATTTCTAAGATCTGTTCTTTGTCGCAGTCTTTAAAAGTTTAGCCAATTTTTTTTTCGATTCCGAATTACATACGCAAGGTTTTGGTTTTAAAGTATCTCGCCATAATTCTCAATTATATGTTTGCTTTTATTAGTATTAACAAAATTACAGAAATTTGGCACGTGGTCTTGTCATTAAAATTGTAGATCAGTGTCAAATTTTGTGGCCACAATGTCCAAAAAACGCGTTCTTCATTCTCTACCGTACAAACAAGCAAGAAGAGAATTCCTGTGTATTTTCAGATCTGTTCTTGTCAGCCTTTAAAAAAGTTTAATTTTTTTTCTGATTCTGAATTACATACGTAAGGCCCTTGCCTTTACTCAGTGACTACATAATTACAATTATATATATTTGCTTATTAGTATTAATTGAAAATTATAGAAATTTGGGCAATGGTCTTATTACGTAAATTGTAGATCAGTGTCAAATTTTAGGCTCAATCGGCCAAAGGTCCAAAAACGCGTTCTTCATTCTCTCAATTCGCACAAATGTTTCTAAGCAGGAGAATTTTATTTCTAAGATCTGCTCAATGCAGTCTTTAAAAGTTTAATTTTTTTCTGATTCGAATTACATGTCAAAGGTCTTGTGTGCCTTTTACTATATCTCACATAATTACAATTATATGTTTGCTTATTAGTATTATTTTAAATTACAGAAATTACACGTATTCGGTCATTAAACTGTAGACTAAAGTGTCAAATTTTAGGCCTGACCACAAAGGTCCAAACGGCGTTCTTTTCATTCTCTTCTAGTAACAAAACAAGCTAAGCAGAGATCCGCCTTCAGATCTGGTGCAGCTTTAAAAGCTTGTTTCAATTTTTTTCATGATTCCTGACCATACAATGCAAGGTCCACTTACTAGTATCCAATTATATTAAATTTGAGAGCTAAGCTCATTACAGCAATGCGTGTACCCTGTGAGAATAAGCGTGGTCTGCCGCCATTAAAATTGTAGTGGTCAAATTTTAGGGTCTTAATCGGTTGCAAAGCTCCTTTCATCTCTCTTCACTGCACAAACAAACCAAGAGAATCTGATTTTGCCGATCTACTCCTTATTCGCAGTCTTAAAAGTCCCTTCCTACTTTTTCCGCTGCTTGATTGAATTTCTACATACTGCAAGGCCCTCTGGCTTTACTTAGTATTCACATAATTACAGCAATTATATGTTTGCTTTATCAGTATTAAATAAAATTACAGAAATTTAAGCATGTGTATTCATTATTAAAATTGCAGATCAGTACAATTTTGGCTCATTCGGCCAAAGGTCTCCAAACGCATTCTTTCTATTTCTAGCAAAATGCTGCTAGTATTGGAATTCATTTCTTAAGATCTGTTCTTGTCGCAGTCTTTAAAAGTTTAGCCATTTTTCCGGTTCCGAATTATAGCTACATACAAGCCTGCCTTATCAGTATTCACAATTACAATCTATATATTTGTTTATTAGTATTAATAAAAATTACAGTAACTGGTAATTGTCTTATCATTAAAATTGGATTCCAGTGTCAGTCCTTAGCTCATCTCACAAAGGTCCAAAATCATGTTCTTCATTCCTCTCAATTGCACAAAGCCAAGTTACAGAGAATTTATTTCTAAGATCTGTTCTCTTGTCGCAGTCTTTAAAGTTTTAGCCTAATTCTCTTTTTTCTTGATCTCCTGAATTATACTGCTAGTCCCTGTCTCTAGTATTCACATAATTACAATTATATGTTTGCTTTTATTAGTATTAACAAAATTACAGAATTTGGCAGGTGGAATCTTCGGTTATTGTGCCTGTAGATCAGTGTCAATTTAGGCCTAATTCCACAAAGGTCCGAGTCCGCGTTCTCTTTCTTCACTTCAGTACAAACCAAGCAGAGAACGATTTACGATCTGTCTCTTGGTTCTGTGCCCCTTAAAAGTTCAATATTTCCGATTTCGAATTACACGCAAGGCCCCGCTTTACCAGCATCCGCTATAATTACAATTATATTTTGTTGATCAGTATTAACAAAATTAAAATTTGCATGTGTCTTGTCATTAAAATTGCAGATTAGTGTCAAATTTTTGGCTCATTCGTCAAAGGTCCAAAACATCATCTCTTCACTGTGCAAACAAGCTGCTGGCAGAGAATTCGATTTCTAAGATCTGTCTTTGTCGCAGTCTTTAAAAAGTTTGGTTTTTTCCGGCCTGAATTACATAAGCATAAGGTCCGCCTTTACTGTGTATTCCGTTAATAACATAAATTATATATTTGCTTTTTTTTGCCATAGATGAATAAAATTACAGAAAATTACACTTGTCATTAAAATTGTAGATCAGTGTCAAATTTAGGCTTCTGACTGGCCAAAGGTCCAGCTGCGTTCTTCATTCTCTCACTGTGCAAAAAACAAGCTACAGATAATCTTATTTCAAGATCTGTTCTGTCGCAGCCTTAAAGTTTACTAATTTTTTCCTTGATCCACAATGCAAGGTCTCTGCTCTTACCTAGTATTCCACATACAATTATATGTTTGCTTTTAGACTAGTATTAACAAAATTTACAGAAATGGCAATGTGAATCTCATTAAAATTGCAGATCAGTACGTAATTCTTGTCTATTCGGCCAAAGGTCCAAAACGCATTCTTCAGAGCCTTCACTCAGCAAACAAGCCAAGCAGAGAATCTGACTTCTAAGATCTGCTCTGTCGCAGTCTTTAAAAAAGTTTAGCCATTTTTTCCGGTCCTGAATACACACATGTCCTGCCTTTATCAGTATTCGCATAATTGTTACCTATATATCAGTGCTTTTTATTAGTATTAATAAACACAGAAATTGGCACCACTCTGCTTTCATACCAGATCAGTGTCAACGTTCTTAGGCCTATTCGGCCAAAGGGTCCAAAATGCGTCTTTTCATTCTTTCTAATTGCAACAATGTTATGAGAATCTGATTTTGGAGATCTGTTCTTGTCGCAGTCATTAAAAAGTTCAAAAAAGCCATCTGATTCCGAATTACACACACAAGGCTATGCTTTATCAGTATTCACATAATTACAATTATATGTTTGCTTTTGTCAGTATTAACAAATACAGAAATTTCTGGTAATTTGCTCTGTCATTAAAATTGTAGATCAGTCACCTAGGCTCAATCGGCCAAAGGTCCCAAATACCATTCTCTTTCACTGCACAAAACAAGCTGCTTAGAGAATTTACTTAAGATCTGTTCTCTTTGTCGCAGCTTTGCTAAAAGTCTCGTTTGTTTTTTTTCCGATTCACTCCTCATACATTATTGGCAATTTGCTTACTAGTATCTACATAATTACAATATATACAGGCATGCACCCTGAACGAAGCGCATGTCGA
>BGPR01010105.1:0-42430 GCA_013235015.1 Araneus ventricosus
CTGTGCTTACGTTCAGTTACGTAGTGCTCATAAGTCTCCAGCAAATGTAAATCATGAAGAAAACTCAAAATCGGCGTGGCAAAAGAGCAGCCACCTTATAACAACTTTGTTAGTAACTGAAAAGAAACATTTACGATGAGTTTACATTTATCGCGAAAGAATTATTCGAAAGGAAAATAAATCAATGTAAAATAAATCTATCTCTTGTGGTTTAGAAACATAAGAAACCTTTCCTCAATTGTTTTCTCACCGTATTCACAGGCATAGAACACTGTTTGAAAATTGTTTAGTGTTTGATAACCATTTTAATATTATTTTCAGTGCTGATTAGAAACGGAATAATTTATTTTTATTACGTAAATTTTTTTCAAAACGATTTTATATTTTATGGAGAAATAATTGAAGGCAAAAGCTTTTGACACTTTTATATTTATTTAATCATTTCATATATATACATTTACATCCAATTCTAGTTTAGTTATGATTTATAAAAAGTTTCAAATCATCATAGTTGAATTCTCTTTTCTCAAAACTTCTTTTCAGTTTTTCATCTGTTGAATTTGTTGAGTTGTGATTTTGCAATGTCCAGGAGTAGTCGGCTATCATGTTGATAATGCACCTCGACTAAGTTTTTCCTGACTGTATCTAAATTTCCAGGTAAATGTCCAGATGTGAAATGAGAAAAACAACTTTTAAGCCTCATATTACACCCTAAGTTCTTGAAATTCATAACACTTGTTCTACAACATTTTACTAGCATTAGTCCGTGAACAAATGCCCAAAGTGGGGATAAAGAAAATATTAAATCATTGTTCAAAGATTAAAAAAAGATTATTAGATTATTAAAGATTAGACATTCCAAATTGCAATGACAATATCTTTCTGGAATACTATTAGTATTGAACTGGAAATTTATATAGTTCCTTAAGCCAATTTTGGTTGCAGCAAGACACAAATTTGTCATGACAAGAGTGAAAGTTTGCCAAAATTGTCATGACAAGAGTGCAAGCTTGCAGCAAGTTAGAAAGGCTCAAGTCACCATGAAACGAACTTGCAGCAAACTTGCCGTCAAACTATCAAATTAAAGCAAAAACAAATACGAAACACAGCCCAGGATAGAACTCGCGACCTCCAGGTTCGAAGCGGAGCAGCGCAATTGAGCAGTCGAACGCTGAGAGGAGAAGATAGATTTCGCTAATACATCGTTCGATTCGTTCTACATATTTTTTTTAACTATTTTCTGGATTTCATTAATTTTTTAGTTGAGAATATGATTTGAAGTCAAAGAGAGCAATTTTGCTAATAACTACGTTTGCTAGTAAAATAAATTATGAAATTAAGTTCAAAGTAATTACTTTAAAATGGGACAAAATGTCTAGTTATTATTGTTCAACGAACACTGACTGTTTTTAGATTTAATTTTGTTTATAAACGTTAAAATTTCAACATTAAGAAAAGGCGATATAGTTTTCTTTAAGTGAGTGATATATTTAATAAAAGATGGAAAATTTTCAATTTTTTTTATAAAAAGTTATCTTTTCACAAATTATCATTGATTTATTGAATTAATAAAAAGAATTACGGTCTAGGAGATACTATTAAAATCGGATGTTTTTAAAAAAGACAAAAGATAATTATCTCTTTATTTTGCTATCTTTGCAGGCTTGTTTTGCAAAATTGCAGCAAGTTTGATTTGCAAGAGGGTGGCTATTTGTCACATCGAACTTCATGGTTCGATTCAAAGTTTGACGCGTCAAATTTTGCCATACAAGTCAAAATCAAACTTCTGCAAACTTACGTGCTATCTGGGTATCTGGCTCTTATGTCATGTATGCGCAGTAAAATCATTTATTAAATAATAATATTTCCTATAATACCCAGAGAAAAAATTATTAAAACAATTCTTCTCTAACATATTTTCACGTATTTTGTAAGTTCCATAAATTTGGTTTAAAACTCTGCAATTAATAGCAAAAAACATGCGAAATTTAGGATTTTTAGAAAACTTTTATATTTCCCAAATTTTGTGCTATGTTTTACGAAAATGTGGTAAATATTGTCACATCAAACATAATCATTGGTAGTTTCATCTCGTTGTCAGCTTTCTTCAGGAAATGGAATGAGTCAAATTTTTTTGTCGTCATCACTTTCTGTTTGTCCCTAAATACTCACGAGATCGAATCTCCACTGTAAAAATGTGAGACAAGCCTAATCTTTATATGTTCAAAATTCTAAGAAATTCCATGGAGATTTTCGTTATGCAAATTTTAAAGTGTCCACAATATATTGGCAACCCACTGTATGATGACTCTCCATCAGAAGATTAAACAGAGTATTGCTAATGCCACTCTTGGTGGCCGATACTCAGACTCGAATAAGATGAATTTAGTGTCTATTTTTGTAAATGAATAATACTGGTTTTATGTCATATTAATTTACTATGAGCTTAGCCAGTTAGCACTTAAGTTTGCAGCAAGTTTGATTTTGAATTGATATTACTTGTCTAGTAATTTGACGCGATCTTGTACCAAATTCTCCGTGACAACTAGCCAACCTTCCTTGCATTGCAAATCTGCTGCAAATTTGCAAAACAAGCTTGATGCAAAGATAGCACAAAGAGATAATTATCTTTGTCTCTGTATAAAAAAAACATCCAATTTTTTATGCGTCTCCTAAACCTTCCTTCTTTTTTATATTCAATAAATGAATGATAATTTGTAAAAAAAACTAACTTTTATAAAAAAAATTTTGAAACATTTTCCATCTTTTACTAAAAGTTTTTACTTTAAAGAAAAACTATATCGTCTTTTCTTAATGTTGAAGTTTTAAAATTTATAAACAATTAAACCTAAAACAGTCAATGTTTGTTGAAAAAATGATAACTTATACATTTTGTCCCATTTTAAGTAATTACTTTGAACTCTAATTTCAATTTATTCTACTAGCAAAAGTGAGTTATTGGACAATCGCTCTCTCTTTGACTTCAAATCATATTCTCAACTCAAAAAATTAATGAAAGAAAATAGCTTAAGAGTAAATCGTATACGAATCGAATCAGACGATTTGCTGAAATCTATCTTCTCTTCTCGTGATAGAGCTGGCAGAGGGTATCGACGTTTGGCTACTAAGCGGTAGGTCTGAGTTCTACCCCGGTTTTGTGCTCGTACTCTGTTTTCTATAATTTGCAATGAGTTGCAAGGCAAGCTTGTGGCAAGCTTGCTGAAGTTCGTTCCATGGTGACTCTTCGAAGCTTTCTTTAACTTGCTGCAAGCTGGCACTCTTTTCATGACAAATTTGTAAGCTTGCTTGCAAACTAAAATTGTTATCTGGGTAAATGTTAACTAAATGGCCCTTTCATTATATACTAATCAAGACCGAAGTACTTAAGAACGTTTAATTAATTATTTTCTGCCTTATATTTTTAATTTAAAATGTATTGAATTTTATCATAATTTTATCTAGCCCGTGGCAAACATCTTGCCCGGACACTTCTGCTTGCTTATTTTAAATGAGCAAAATAACTTTGATAATATAAAAAATAAAAATTCTGAATTTAATTACAACAGAGAGGTCGATTCTAATAATGCATGCAAAAGAAAAATTTACCTCAAAACTGAATTGATTAAATTTATTTTATGTCAACATCGCCATCTTCCCCTTACTTCCCCTCCTTCAATTTCCGGATGTCCAGTTAATTAGCCGCTAGATGACTGGGGTAAGTGTTCCCTGGATTTTAATACCATATTGCGCGCGTCATTCAGTTTAATTTAATATGTAATACGTAACTGTAAATTCATTTTTCTATTTTTAATAAACTTTTGAAATTCTGTTTCCTCCACAAACTGGAGTTCATGTTTCTTTCTACCTTCCTCTTTCCACCCCTGTATCTTCCAAAATTCCTTGGTAAATTATTTCAAACTTTAACAATTCTTAGAGTTTACATCTTTAACAAGTACCAAGTACAATTTTTTCAATTCGGTTTAATAATAATAACTTTCATTCCGGTTAAGTAAAGAGTCGTACGAAGAATTTTCCAAATAAATAAGATTCCCTGCAACGAATATTAAGGTAAGGAATAATCACCAATCTTTATTTCGCCATCTTACCAGACTTTCCCCATTATTATTTGTTATAATAATGAGAATATTCTTAATTTATTCTATAACTAACGAAAATAGGATAGGAAACTGTACAGAACATAAATTGCATGCTAATTTATTCTTGATTACAATGGGAAATGTTATGAACAATGGCGGTTCGTGCGTAGGGTCTGCGGTATTGTAGCATCCCCAACCTTTTCCAGTGTGTAAATTTAAACAATTTATTTTATTTCGCATTTAATATATAAATTTATCGACAATCTAATGCAATTTTTATTAAACAATTACGATATTGAAATGAAACGCGAAGAAAAACCTACGCAGAAAACGAAGTCCCCTATCTTATTTTTTCACTACCCGAAGAAGAAGCACAAAGGAGAACGTAAAAATTCAAACAGGAACTGTGTATACTTCCAGCTCCAAATTTCGCCTGCGCAGGTTTTCCCTACCAAGTTTTTAAGCTGAAAAGGTACTGTGTGTGTGTCGTCAGTTGCCGTGACATCAGAAACGGAGTTTTAAACGTTTTCTAGCGCGGAAAATTTTTTCGCGTTCTAAAAATTTGAAAAGAAATAAAGAAATGAAAGATAATTAATGATACATAAAAATTTAATTGAAAACGTTTCTTCATAGTAATGGAATTTCTTGCAATCGAAAAGATTTTTTGATTTTTAGTTATAAATGGTGATGAAATACATAATGGAAATTTTTCTTGATACAAATATGCTTTCAAAATTTTCGTGAACCCTAATATTCTGTACCTTTCTATTTGGGATCATGATTCATTATCTCAAATTAAGATTAGATAAATTAAGATTTAGTTAAGAATATTGATAAGTATATTCCCAATTTAAATTATCGCAGTCCAGATAAATGTAATAGAATAAATTAATCATTTTTTTCTCCTCTTCGCAATTCCCGTTACTACATAACACATCAGAGCTTGAACTCAACTTTCTAACATTAAAAAAAGAATAAAATATTTTCTGACGCACACAATATGAATCGGGATACGGTTATATGTAGCTGTTTTGATTTCAATGGATAAAAATTTTTTTAATCGTCTTACAAGAATCAAGATTAATGTTTTTGTTCTTTCGCTGAAAACAAAACAAGAATGAATTTCATTTTCAAGTAATTTTTAATGAAACTAATAAATAGTATTCGCTTACGCTTCTGTTTATATTAGTTATAATATTTTTTTTTTATCTTTAATTGATAAGAAAATTATTTTATTTCGGTACTATACTGTCATTTTAATGTTAATTTTTCAAAATGTAGTAAGGAATACAGAGAACGGAACTGAAAAACAAAGTTCGAGCTTAAATTTTTTATTAAAATTAATTTGTTAAAAAACTTACCTATTTGAAGAAAAGATGTTATTAGTTATCTATTAAATATAAAACTACTTAAAGTTAATGAAAAAAGCCAAAAACTGTAAGTGGTTCAAATATGCATTACTGCGCAGTGAAGGATTAAAGTTGTTCAAGAAGGACAGCACCCCCAAGATTACATAATACGAGCCGCCACTGGACGAAACAATTTTCTATCCATTCATAAACTGTGAAGCTTTCATTTATTCAATGGATGCAATGGACTCCTCATCCAACGGCAGCTCCTCAAAATACCCCAAAGTTTCCGCGGCATTTAGGTACCTGCGCGGTATATTAAAAAATTTTGGTAAATTTGCAAAATAAATCTTTCAAAATTATAAACTATGCTCGAATTAAAATTTAACACTGCAATTTCCATGAACGGAAAGAGTTGAAATATAGTTCTATTTAGAAAAGACGCTGAAAGAATGAGTCCCCTGCTGTCTTTTAGGTAAACAGTTATATTTTTTATAAAAAAAGAGACAATAATGAATGTGAGGGATTAGTGATTACTCAACCCAGCCATCTCAGCACGTGTTCGTGATTCCACTGTCAGTGAAAAAAACAAGCAATGGCGATAAAATTCTTGTGAAAAGTTTCGTCTTTGAACTCATTGTGAGTGTATGTTTTGCAATTATAGAAGAATGACCAGTTCCTGGGTATGTAATAGATTGTTAGCCATTTCCAGCATTGTTCACCCAGCAGGACAATATCGTAAACTACTATCATCTATCCCTCCGAGAGCCGCAAACGGTTTCTACGTAAATCAAATCTACTTCAAGTTCCGTAGAACCGTCTTTTTTCTTCTCGTTAGGTCGCCTTTAAGATGGGCGTAACCGGCTTTTCCCGGCTTTGAATTTTGTAGTCGAAAGCGGCAATCCGTGTTTTCTCGCCTCTGCTTTCCCCTCCTTTGATGACTTGGTCGACAGTGACAGATTGGTGGTGATGAGCTTTACAATAGATTGGCTCGCAGGTGGTAGGAAGTGACTCGTTTGCACTGGCAATTGAATTCCTAATCTTTAAAACGAGTGCAAGGTAGGGAAGATTTTATGCAGCGTTTCGAAAATTATGGATGAAAATCTTGCTCAGACTTTTATTATGGCGTAGAAATGCTTGTATTCTTTTATTTTCATAAATAAAACAAAATACTTTTGAAGAGATACCTCTGAATGAACCTCTATATTGATTATCTCAGCAGTTGTAACTAACATTCCGCATAATACTTTGAAAAGGTGTTTATCCCTGAAACCGCATGAATAATTTGAAATCAGTAACAGATTTCTGTTATTTTTTTATTTTGCCAATTTTGCAAAGAAAAGACCATGTAGAAAAAAATGTAATAAGTTTTGACTGGGTACCTTGTCCTATTTTTTATAAATTGATTGAAAAATGGTAGATTTCTTTTCTTTGAGAAAACTAAATTTATTCGCGTATACATCCATGAGAAAAGAAGACTAGAATTCTGTTGCAATTAGGTCACTTTATTGGATATTAAAATATGTATTGTTATGAAATACATCACCATAAATTGTCAGTTTCCCTTTGAAATAATTCTTTAACGGGTGGTTTCGAAAGGAAACCACCGCCCTTGAAAGGGTTAAAGAATTCATTGACTTACAACAGATACTACTTTTAAACTTTTTCGGAAAAGCGAAAATTTAAAATATGATTTTAGCCTTAATATAATTAAATTTTTTTCGTTATTAATAGAAAATAAAGATATAAAATATCTAGTATATTGTACATATATTCTTATAAATATTTTTTTCTCAGAAACTAATGCACATATTTAAAATCGGGACCTTAATTTTACTCAGTATCTTTTGAGAATCATTTTAAAAGTTAGATGAGAAAATGTTAGAAACTAAACCTGAAGAAGCTTTAATAAAAGTCTTTTTTTTTCAATTTAAAGTTTCTAAACTTTTCATTTCTTTACAAGATAACTATTTTAGAAATTTGTATTTGTATCCAGTTAATATGTAACTATTACAAAACAAATCATTTTGGTCTAAATTGTAGAAAAAACATTTTTGTTCCCATTCAAAACACCAAAATAATTTTATTACTCAGTATGTTTTTTGAAAACTAAAACAATGTGAATTTTATTGAAAATCTAAAAAAATAATTCAGCATTTAAATTTTGTAAATGTATCGTAGGGGATAATAAAATTAAAAATCATGAATAAAATCTATTCTAGAGAGTAAAGATGAAAAGTAAAATAAGGATCAAACTTGAATTTTAAAATGTGAGCTTTATTTGTAAGATTGATATTAAAGAAATGTATCAAAACTTGTCTAACTGAAAATAACAAAATTTATACAATTATAATATTAACTTTTAATTCTTTTTTTTCAAAATTAGATGCTCTGTTTTTATGTATTGCAGATTTGAACATAACAATTAAATAATAAACAAACATATTTTAATATTGTACCGATAAAAAAAAATTTGCAATATTCACAAATTCAGATGATTGAAATGAAGTAAATCAAGCATATATATGAAGATCATGAACTAATGATTGACAAAACGGGTCATTAAATTAATTGTCTAGGTACTTTTTATACTTTTTTTAAAATATATTGCATTTAAGATATGCGATTAAAAATAAAAATGCTATAAGTTAGGATCCGTATGGTAAATTTCAAAGCAGGGTGCAACGAAATGTCCAACATTACTATTTTTGCATTCAAATCTTGATTCTCTCCGCACACGTTTACCGTTCTCATTAATTTTTAATGTGAGCACACACCACGTTTCCGTGATTTTTTTTCTAGATTCACTTTTATCAACATAATATCGGAAATGAATGAAAATAAAATGAGATGTGTTTCATAAAATTTCCATTTAATTCAGTAATGCATTAGTATGTAATTTATGTTTTCTAGGATTTCATATATTTTGCCTCATAACAGATTATCCTAAGAATATTCCAATTATTCTAATAAATATGTATGTAATTATGTATAAAATAATTTAATTTAAAAAATCCAATTTTAGTTGGAATATTAATAATGATGTATAAATTAATTTAATTAAAAACATTTCCAATTTTAGTTGTTCTTAAACAGTATAATAATTCATAATTATCATTCCATTTGCTGCTTTTCAGTAAAATTAACAATTAAAAAATTACGCAGTTTCATGTTCTACAAGGGCGGTAGTTTTGAAGATAAACCACCCCTCAAATCGTATTCTTTTTAACAATTCATTTTATGTTTATGAATCTCGGAGACCACAATTTTCAAATAATTTCGAAAATTAATAAACAAATTTTAATGTGCCCCTGAAAGAGTTAAATCATAAAATACACGGTGTTTATCTTGTTAAATATTGACAAAATGGCAAATATGTACTAATCATTTAATTTGGGAAAACATTATGAAAGTTGTATTTTGAATAATTAAAACCGCTTTAAAAAATATTTATTTTATTTAATTTTTCAATGAGAAGTAATAAATATTCAAAATGCAACATTGGGAGCAGAGGAATTAGTTTGAAATTACAATGCGTTTTGCTCAAGGGAAAGTAAAGGGAAGGAAGGGGGGATCTACTAGCGATAAGAAGCGGACAAAAACTCTCCCCGCTGGGATAATTAGACCTCCCACATAACAATGAGAGGGGGGAAATCCATGCGTTTCTTTCACAAACATCTCTTGTGTGACGGGTGATATTTCTTGAAGGAACTCAGTGAAAGGCAAAGAGATATTTTTGAGAAGCTTCTCTCGGAACTATTAGTCGCTCTGAGGGCTATAAACGGCTTTTATTGATAAAAGAGTATTTCTTCGTTCCTTTGGCGAAAACTACGCATCAGATACGGAAAATTGTCAACGTTAGAGTGCGAACATCTGTGATTATTTCTGCATGTATTTCAACCTGCTCTCCAAATTAGACATTGTATAGTGATAAACACTGAAACAGATAAATGAATTTCCAAATTGATGATCTTAACACTTGCATAGCAGGAATAGCGCATTATAACGACGAAACAACAAAAGTGTGGAAATTTTAGCTCTGGTAGTTTCTCGTCGTTTTTTTTCTCTCTGTAAAACCATGACAAAAGAAGACTATGTCACTTGTTGCTTTTAATTGGCCTTATTCGATATTAGAAAGCGTATTTTCATTAAATAAATCACGAAAATTGAACGAAAAATTTTTCCCACGAAAAATTTCTTAAACAGGTGGTTTCCTGTAGAAACCATCGCAATTCAAAGGGTTAAAATGATTTGATATAAAACACGAGGAATTTCATACGAGAAAAAAATAAAAAATAATTTATATTTTAGCTTTCTATCTTTATTTATTTTTGTCGAAGTTTAATTATAGATGACTAGTCATGCAAACAAATCATAATTGTGAACATTTAAAATTAAAATTCAATATATATTCATAACATGTAAATTTACTACATCAATTTCTGATTTCTTTTTATGCTTCTGAATGCTTTCAAAGCATAGCTTTTTATTTAACATTGAATTTCTTTGCAAAATTTAAATTTAGAAACAACAATTGTCATTTCATTGTTAATTTCGTAAAATAGAAATCAATAGAAAAGAATTACCTAATTGTCATTGTCATTCTCATTCAAATTAGAAAATAAAAGCTATTTTCCATCGTATGACATTATTATAGGAAGATAACTAATATAGCAATTTTAAAAGGCAAATGATCTAGCCTTAAATCATGTAAGCTGAAAAACAAACCATATATTTGTGCTCATATCTAAGAATGCGGTGGACGGATAGTACTGTCTCGTCTTTTTTCGGCCCAGAGGGTTGCAGCCTTAAAACGCGTTTTGATCGTAGTGCAGCCTTGTAAGCAGATTTACTGCATGTTAACTCCCTTCGGGCAAAATTTTCTCCCTGTAAATGTCGCGCGGAAGTTTGGAGAGAAGGTAGGTCGTCTTCGTCCTCTTATAACGGTTCAAAATTACGCGGTAGTCCCAAAATGTTTTAAAGTCCATCTCCCTCTATACCAAACTGCATAGAAGCCACATAAGTTCTAGGGACAACAGTGTGATGTGATGTTAAATGTTATTTCATTGTTATCATTTGCTTATTCATTGATTATTTTTTGTAATTTAAGGGAACGAAAATAAATTTTTCCGATGATACTTTTGAAAGTTATCGCCAAAAGATGTCAAAATTTTGCTTAACTTTTAAATAATTAAAGTCTTGAAAGAAAACACTCCGAGGAGCACATTCCTACTCTCTAAAATATATTTGTGCCAAATTTGGTATCTTAAGATCCGTTGGTCTATCCTGTACAGTTCCTCCAAACACTCACACATTCGCTTTTATTATGAGCGGAGAAAGATACAGAGTTTACTTTTTAATGTGGTTTTTATTATGTGCAATTTTTTTAAATTTTTTATTAGTGATTCTCTTATAGAGATGATTTAAAATGTTTTTATTGAAATAAATTCTTGTTGCATGCTGGTTCAAGAAAAATCATACAGATATAAACAATATTATAGACCATCCAAAGGAACCTTCAAAATAAAAATATATAGAGTATTTTATTATTACAGAAGTTTGTTACCTGCTGGTGAAGAAGGGGTAACATAACCATTT
Organism: Araneus ventricosus; assembly: GCA_013235015.1. Lineage (NCBI taxonomy): Eukaryota > Metazoa > Arthropoda > Arachnida > Araneae > Araneidae > Araneus > Araneus ventricosus. Next base: position 11,045 of record BGPR01010105.1, read on the forward strand.
TCTTCCTCTTCTGGAAAATCAATAAAAATATAATAATCAAATATAGATAATATATGTAAATAAAAAATATAATAAAATGTATATAATATCTAACTACTAACTACTAAAATATATATAATATCTTTCACGAATACTCATACTCTAATTACTTAAAACTGATAGAGCCAAATGAATAAAGTTTCCAGGTTGTATGCAGCAAGAGCGATACATGTCTAATAACGAATTCTTCTATCGAAATAAAACATCATTAAATCATGGCATAACGAACCCGGCATGTAACGAATGGTAGGTAATAACGAACTTCTCAATTGGTCCCAACCGCACTCCTATGTTACTAATGTAATTCAAATACTTGTAACGAACTTCAAAAGCCAGGAATTTGGATATAGTGAACCAAAATTCCCACTTATCCTTTCTGGCAGCACTGTCTCTCAGAATCATCTGCTCCTCTCATCACGTGAAGGACTTTATCTACCAGCTAGACCAGACAAGCCGCTATTATTAGCTCACCTGTCACTGAGTATCCCGACAATCATGTGGTGGCTATTATTAATCCATCATCCTGTGTGAAAATTGGCGGATCGACAAAGGATTGTTTATCACTCAACTCCACGTCTCACTTCCCTTAATTATGCAGAGGAAATGCACATCTGTTCCCCTTGCGTGTGACAAAACTGCTAAGAGATTAAGAGCACATGTCACGACACATTCCTTCACTTTCTTTAGTTCTATTTGCTAAATATCTTTTGACATGACAATCAATTTTTTTGTTGACAAGCGTAAAATGAAAATGGGTAGCGTTAGTAAACGGAAAGCTTTTTCCATCGAGGTTAAAGTGAGAAAATAGTGAGAGTCAATTTAATTTTTGCAGAGGATTTTCTCTTTCAAAATCTACAGATGGGATAATTTGGAAAAAATGCAGATTGATAATCTGAGCCTACGAGAAAAATAGGAACGGTACCAAGAAGTTGTGAAATTTAAGTATAATCACTCTTTAATTTTTTAAAAACAAATATATATTTCAATTTACTATAGCCCATATGTAATTGTAATTCAGTGAGGATAATTTTTCAACGCTAAAATGTGTATTGTAGCAAATTTTGTGTATCTAGTATTTTAAAAGTAGGATATAGAGATCGGAATTGCGTTTCAACGGGTTTTGACTGCGTACTAAAAGAATTAACCTTCATTTTTTAATAACGTTGTTTAATTTCGAAATCAGCTTATTTTTCTAGGGATAGTAATACGTCATTTTTAAAAATAAATATTTAAAACTTTTCTACAATCAGATATTTTATGCAGCTATCGAACCTTGTAATCACTTTTATTTTTAGCATACTGAAATATTTAAAATGCATGAGATTGAATGAATGCAAAATATTGCTCAGGATTTTCATTGCAAGGCGTCTAATTGTTTTGGCCTTCATAAAACATGATATATTAGTAGACTGATATTCTAATATGTTTTAAGAATTAAACTTTAGTGCAGTATGTCAACTTTGTACACGATTTCTCTCTATCACAATTTAACCTTCTAGCGGGCTTCTTTGGTACACAGATTCCCATGACCTGACATGAAATATTATAGGTGTAAATATGCCCCGAATAAGTCGCCCTAGATTGAGAGGGTCAAAGTCTCCAGACTGCTTGTAAAAAATAGGCCGATCGACATACATGACGATTACGGTGGCTTGGGTGACTTTGATGAAATTTGCTGCTCATACTTATTATCAAACTGAAAATACTCTAGGGGCAAATTAACACTAATCCAATTCCTCAGGGTAGCATGCGGCATATTCTTTTAAATACCTTTAATAAATAGGCCACAAAATGTGATATAGCTGAAACAATTACAATGATACTGTGAAGATATATCCCTCATAGGCTGTCTAAAAGTAATATACGGGTAAACGCTAATACAATTCCTCAGCGAAGGGTGGGTCAAAATCTTCAAAGTTTATGTAAACTTTTGGGACAATTGATATGCAGTTTGCAGTTATGCTAGGGCAATTTTGATGAAATTCGGCACATATGTTTCTTAGTGGCTGATTAAAAATATTCTATGAGTAAATAAACGCTAACTCAATCCCTGAGGGTAGGGTTGAGTAAAGTGTTTGAATGCATCTAGCAAATGGGCCTATGGACATGAAAATTTACATGTCTGGAACAATTTTGACGACACAGGGCACGTGTGGTTCTTACAGGATAACTAAAAGTACTGTAGAGGTAAATAAAGGCTAATCTAATTCCTCAGAGTAGGATGGAGCAAAATCTTCAACTTGTTGTTGGATATGGCAAGGGGGATTTTGATTAATTTGCAGCGTAAACTTATAATTTGCCAACTCAAAATACTGAAGTTGTAAATAAACGCCAACTTAATTTTCAAGTTATGTTGGAAGAAAATTGTTTAACTACATACGACAAATGGACGACTGACATGAAATCTTATATTATTGGGACGATTTTGATGAAACATGGTACGCATATTCCTTATTAACAGATACTAGTAGTTATGTTAACAGTATACCTCGCTCCCCCAAATAAAAAATATATAAGATTTTCTCTTATTCGCATTTTTCAAAAGTTTAGCTAATGTCGTTATTCATTGTCAAGATAGCATTGCTTGTAAGGGCGCAGGACATCATAATTTGTCTCTCGAGGAGGTGCACTTGTGTCCAAAAGTTTAGCACAATTCTTAAGATGTGACAAGTTCGGAGTTAATAGGGATACAATGGTACGTAATCAGTTGCGGAGAGCCGTGAGAAATAAAGTGGAGATCACATATTACAGTGAAAGTCTCGTCACGACGGCATTTAGGGGGCCGTTCAGAAAGTGATGGAGACGAGAAGGGATTTCGACTCATCCCGATTCATAAAAAACGGATAACGGGATGAAACTTTCATGTATGATTTCGTTTGATGTGCGTAATATTTACACGCATTTTCGTAAAAATAGCACGAATATTCGGGAAATATAAATGTTTAGTTAAAAAATCCTGAATTTTACTGCATGGTTTTTGCTTATTACGTGCAGTGAGCATGATGAGCATTTTTTTCACAAACTGATGTATTTAAAAATTAAATATACGAATAGTAATCTTCGAACTGCAATTGTGTTTATTTAATTTGTATACAGAATATATTAAATTTATATGTATACATGAGTATTCATCATATTCAACTTTCATACAATTTAATATTACTGTTCGAAGATTCAAGTTTAAAAATATCAGTTTCTAGAAAAAAACCCTCATCATTCTGTTTCTCTTATAGAACAAAAGCAATTCAGCTCTTGGAATGTCGATATCATTCTGAATCTTGACGGTAGAGAACTGGAATTTTTATGCGTATAAGCTATCCTATATATCAGACTCTGAAATTATTAAAGAAAAATTATGTTATGTTTCGCGCATGTGCAATTAAAAATTAATTAATACAAATACTCCTTTGTGTTTCAATGTATTTACTTCTCATTTCAATACAATGTTTTTCTACAATATTGCCACTTATTCTCAATGTGTCCGATAATTTGATTGAAAACACTGCATGTTAGAAGCAAAAAACATGTGGAAAATTTTGGGATTTTTTAAAGAAACCTTTATATTTTCCCGAATATTAGTAGCATTTTTACGAAAATGCATATAAATACTATGCACATCAGACAAAATCATTGATGAAAGTTTCGTCTAGTTATCAGCTTTCTGTGAAACGGGATGAGTCGAAATCCGTATCGTTCATCATCACTTTTTGGTAGACCCCTAAATGCCATCGTCACGAGATTTTCACTGTAAAATGTGAGTTCCGACTACTGTAAACCCCACGGCTCTCCGCAACTGATTTCAAACCGTTGTATCCATATTAAAACCAAATTTGTCGCATCTGAAGAATTGTGCTGAACATTTCGACACATGTGTACCTTTTTTCACCAATATATTCACTATCTTACAAAACTATATTTACAATCAATGCACAATACTAAACACCAAAATTGTGTAGAAGTTTTACTTTCCTACAAATACAAACACTTTAATACAAATACTTAATACAAACATACAAACAAATACAAAAATGCAGAAGAGGTTGTGCTAAAATATTTGAGCAATGCAGGGAAATTCAAGTGAAATAAAATACTTATAAGACATTAATTTCCAAAGAAAGCAATAATTTTACTATCATAACCTTAACCGTGATAATAGCACTTGTAGATGGAAGAAATATCATAATGAATAAATGAGATTGGTATTTATCAGACAATTTTTATATTGTCGTGATAAATACGCGAAAAAAACATTACACGAATAACAGATAATCTTCTTCAACTTTTTATAATATGAACCTTTATGCAAAATCACTGAAGAAACTTTTACGAAAATATGAAAACAAGATTAGATGGAACTAAGCAGGTAAAACAACTATGAATAAGAAACTAATGATTTTATTTCTCTCTCTCTCTCTTTTATTAATGAGAATTATTTTCACAAACTTTGATGTTATCCGTATTAACACTATGACATTTTATTATCTGTCAGTAAGAATTAATCAGTTCAGCTAATGAAGTTTAAAAACAAAAAAATGAGGGTAACTTGAAGTCACCTGTACAATATAATATATTTTGCTACAATAGCCTTAATCATTACGATGGCAGAAGACACAATAGAAGTCCACAGGTACGGAATTACTCCAACTAAACCTGAAAAGCAAGAACTACGGAACAACAAGAAAAATTATTAAATTTTAATTGCGATAATTAATCGTCATATTAAAATATACACTAAGATTTGAAGGAACTGATAAGAGACCGAAACAGTAGAAAAAAATTACTTGAAAATTTTAAAAGTAAACAGCTTACTTTCTGGAAGCCGTTTCTTTTGCCATTGAATTGAAAATCTTATTCTCTTAGGTTTCTTTATAAATTATCGGAAATCAGTGGCCCAAATGTGTTAGTTTCCATATGTCGAATTTTTGTTGTAAAAAAATAAATTTTAATTTCAATTTAGCTGCTTAAAACTAGGTATTACAAAAAAGTAACGTGCCGGAAAAGCTAGATGTTTTTGTAATTAAATTATTAAATTTTGTTGTCTACCTTCTATACTCCCGAGTTCTTTCAGATATCCATAAAATTTTTTGCTCCCCTCTCCCATTTTTTCCACCCAGTTGAAACCACTGAATCAGAGCTTTTCTTGCATGCGGAAGTAGAAGGAGATGAAAACGCCGACAGCGTGCAATTAAATGTCCAAAATGAACGGAACAAAAGAAAAGTTAAAAAATAAACATGGGTTATAAAGATCCATCAGAATTTGAACTTTAAAATCACCTTCTATATACATGAAGAATAATATAGTGAAGAAATTTGGAGACCTACTTACCATTTGATTGGATCGCTGTCATTTGTAAAGTAAGTATCAGAAATTGTAAATGCTCCATAGTTTCTACGAAGATCTTGGGGAGAAAATTTCTTTCGCGCGCGCTGTCCACAGGAGATGTTACTGTCTGTCAGAGCAATGCATAAGCAAACCCGGAGACCGGCCTCTGCTGCGCTGTAACCAATCCCGAGTGAAGAAGGCCGTCCAAACGTCTTAGTAACTTCATCAATTGGATAGCGAGTATTCTGTTTTTTCTTCAGTAATCAAGATCTGATTTTCCTTGCTTAGGAAATTTCACTTTATTTTATGTTCAATCTAGATTCATGGTAAGGTTTTTATTTACTATAATAGGTTAACTGTACTGAAATATAAAACAATTATTCGACTTTTCGAAATATTAAAAAAAATCTGATAATATACTCACATTGTTTAAAGGGAGGGAGAACAATTTGTATTATTAAATAGGAAATTTTTTTTGAATACTGTTAAACTGCAGTTTCTCTTTTTTCTATATATTTAAATAATTTCTGCTTTATTTTTAGAGAGAGGGAGAAAAGTACTAAAAATTTTTCTGCATCAATTATTTTAACGAAATCGGGAGTAAAGCCTAAATATTAATTTTGAAAATATTTTTTCTTCTTTTTATTATTTTTATAAATAGCGTTCATATTATTATTTTAAGTTCTTCAGAGTAGGTACGTCCATATATAAGAGAATTATCTAAACAATTCACTGCTTACATAATCAAATAAAAGGGAAGACATTTCCTTCATGTAAAATCCTTAAGACAAGTTAAGGAAGTGTTTCCGTATTTTATGAGATGCCCGTCTCCCACTCCCACCACCGAAATGCATAACCAAACAGAAAATCACTCGATCAACAAAATTAATAAAAGATTGCACATCCATAAAAACAATATTTTTTGTATTTAATGCTTAATGTCACAGCTTTCTTATGATTTGGAGAAAGACAAACATTGTTATTCAGTGTAATAATTTCATAATCGTTAAATCGTTTGGTTAAAAATTTAACCGACCAACAAGCTTTAAGAGTTAACAAAAAGAGCAGTAATGAAAAATTATGGCAGCCCTTCTAGAAAGGAGTCTCTTTTTTAAGTAAACATTGGGGGTTACGGAAATAGAATATCAAATTTAATTTTTTGAAAGTATACTTAAGCCATAACATTAAAAAAACTTTACTTTAAATATTAATTAACATCTTCAAACAGAGTTTTGAAATTTTGAGGGTTCATATTGCCGAAGCATTACATTGGAAGTCGTTCGGTATAATTAACGTTCCATAATCTATTTGTTAGAGAGGGAACTTATCTTGATGGTACTGATTTCTACATTTTCAAAACCATGTGCATTCAAATGCCCAATTTATATTTTTATTGTGAATATTTTTGTTGTTTTCAAATTTTTTAGTGTTTGAACGGTGTTGATTAATTCTTAAGTTCATTGCATTAGAAGTTTGTCCTATATACTTCTTATTACATATTTTACAATACATCATGTATACACAATTTAAAGTTTTACAAAAAAATAAATTTTGAACTGTTATCTATTTGTGCTTCATTAACCATTACACGTGTTTTGCATCTTTTTAAATTACATCTCTTGAATTTTAAATTTTCTAAGAAGTCAATCTTTTCATTATTATCTATTTTTTTCAAATTACTTGTGAACTGCATTTTAGAATATGAAGAAGAGGAAGCCAATTTATTTTTATATTTTGAATTCCAAAAAATCCTGGTTTTATATTTTTTGTATTAAAATCTCTATATCTAATATCATAACCCTCTATAGTATCACCATAAAGACATTTCAAATCTCTAAAATTATCATTTTGTGTAGTAATAATATTATTAAAATTATGTAAATTAATTACAGAATGAATGTCTTCATCAATATCATCACAAGAAAGTAAACTCAATTTATTTTTAGTATCGATCTCACAAAAATCCCCAATTTCAGATATAATAGCTGCAAGATCTTTTTTGTCTTTTTTACATTTTTAAATTTTTTTTGTGTACTGTACCATTCATAAAACCTTCCTTAGTTGACTCTCCATGTATAAAATCCATTTATACTTATAACTCGAATACTAATTAATGAAGAATCAAGGGTAAAATTTTAACGATAATATACATACCGTAAATGTATATCACCCAGCAAAGACCTACAAAACTGTAAACCAAATTGCAAGTCACTAAAATCTTTAACTCATAACACATCATAAAATTAATTCTTAAATAGAGTGTAGTAAAAATTTGCTGAATTATGAATATTAATTCCAAATTAAATGTTCCCCTTTTGAAAACAATGAAAAGGAACACCAAATCACTTATTCAATCATGATATAAATAAATATCTTACAGAAGTAAAATACCTTTCTTTAACTTACCTACATGTACATCCAATTTCCAAAACAATCGAATCATCTAAGCACCTCCTACATGTACCTAATTGCCCAAACAATTAAATCAAACAAGCACCTTCTACATATATCATAATTAGAAATAGATAAATCAAAATATTGCTGAAATTTTTTTAATCTCATACATTGCATAAAAAATGGCATTAAAATTCCTACTAATTTATCCATATATTGCCTATGAATTATCACCAAGGAGACTCCATGAATAGAAACTGTAAAGAAATTTTTCATTTTTAATATAATTTTTTTGTATTTTTTTAAATATAAACTTTATAATATTTGCAAAATATCATATAATATATTACTAGACAATAAAAGACAAATAAAAACATACACAATAAAACACATCAATAACTATGATTTAATAATAAAACACAACAATAACTAAGAATTGAAATTAAATAACCAGATATATAATAATCATAGACAAAAATATCCTTCAAAGGAAAAGCTTTTTTATTTAGAATGTTATTTTAAAATATTCATATCAATATTCACACATCAATTTTTATTCAATTTTTACACTTAAGGTGCAAAGCAACCTTTTAATAGTGCAAAAATACATGAAGTAATATAAACCAAAATATAACCTGTTATGTATGCACATTAAAAAAAATAAACAAAACATATCAAAAATGGAAATCAAAAACTAAAAATTTATTAATTAAACAAAAAAATACATATAAAACACATGCAAAGAGCGCATGTAATGCTAAAACAAATCTATGAACTACATTACTCTTACAATTATAGAAAAAGTCAAACCAAAAATATGGAATTTTCAACAATAAAATTATTTGCTCCGCTTTGGAAGAGCTATTATGCTGATTCAATCGATTTTGTTGTACAAACCACCCATGTTACTAAAACTGTTGAAAAAACAGAAAGAGGAGTTTACTCTAAAATGAAAGAATTTAGAAAAAATAAATACTTCAGTCAATAAAATTTCCATTCTTATTCACTAGGAATTATAGAATCAATGTGTTTACCTAGCCTTTACCTTAAATCTCCATTTCAATACAAACCGCCGCTTAGCTTGACGTCACTAGATTGCCAAAACTAGATTTCTAACTTTGATTCAGTTTAAATTAACCAAATATTTCAATTTATTTTAATTTTAAAAGATTAGTATGAAACCTATATTAAAAATCTCAAAACAAATTAAATTATGTAATCACTTAAAATTCTAATATTTTTATAAAATTAATTATTTGAATATTTAGAATCCAATATTGTTTTAAGAAGTTTTTTTATTTCATAAATTCTGGTGCCATCAATGTAGTAATTCAGAAACTAGTAAAGCAATAACCAATTGGAAAGAAATTACATTATATAAGTAGTATATAAAATATACATACTAAAAAGTCAAGAATTATAAATACTCTATTAAATACTAAAATGAATGTTTTATTCTAAGTGATTTATTAATTTAAAAGTTAAATGCAGTTCTTTTATCAATGATATTACTATCAATGTTATCATTTTACTATCGATAATTCTTATATCTTAATCTAGAAATTCTGCATCTAATTCATTGTCATCAGTTTTTATTAGTTTTAAATAGTCAGGATAGAAGTTAATTTGTGTCTTTTGGTCTATTTCTTTATCAAATATTTATCACATCATCTATATATCGAAATAATATACTAGAGCTATTATTAATTAAATCTTTATAATAGTAGTGTATTTATAAATTTGCTAAATTATTGCTAGCTGTGGACCTCCTAGAGGTTATCCTTTAATTTGATGGTAAATCTTATTATCAAAAAGAGTATCATTTTTTTTTAGTATAAGATTAATAAGAGTTCTAAATTTATTAATGCTAATATCTTTTTCAAGACCAAAATGTTTATGTATCTTTACTAGGATACTAAACAAATCTTCAATATCTATACTATTAAATAAAAATCCTGGAAGTTAAATCCTTGTACACTAGATATGTCTACATCGTCTACATCTTTGATTACATTTAAAATCTCTACACTATTATTGACAATAATTGCATCTCTTTGCTTATTCAAATTCTCCATGATTGTCTGAATATATTTTTGTAAGATGTTGCCAGATTTTTTAATCTATGTATTGCAGCCATTGTTTATATATATATAAGTACCTAAATAATATTCTAAGTTTCATAGAAAAGTTTACTTGGATATTTAAAAATAAGACTAAAGTGATTGATTTTACAAAGAACAATGAAATAACTCATATCGAGACGTATGACTTTCAGGACCTGTTCACTAGCATCCCACTTAATAAATTAAAAGAGGATTTAAAGCAATATTATTATGGCTTAAAAAAGTTGTTAGACTGCACAGAAGCTTATTGGTTAGACATAATTAACCTTTGCGTTTTCAATAATTTCATCTCGAATGGCGAAAATATTTTCTTACAGAATAAAGGAATTCCAAAAGTATCTTGTTTTTCTTCTTTAATTGCAAATCTATTTCTTCATTATTAGGAAAAGAATACAGTTTTAAGTTTAAAATTAGCTTTTAGAGGTATAGATGACATATTAAATTTTAATTTTAAAGATTTTTCTGCAGTTAGTGGGAATGTTTATCTTGAGGAACTAAAATTAGCAAAAACTAAGGATAACAAAATTAAAGCTTTTTTCCTTGATTTAGATATTGACTGTCATATAGAATTACACTTAAGCATTTACGACAAAAGGAATGACTTTAAATTTAATGTTAATAGGTTTAACTTTTGGAATTCAAATATCTCATTTAAGATCTTTAAAAACACAATAGTACTTCAATTACTAAGGATTAAAAATATTTGTAACAATTCAGAATCAAAGAAAAAAACAAATTGAACTTTTCAAAAACAATCTGAATTCCAATAAAATTCCCAATTCTCTTTATTTACCCTTTTTCCATAGCGTTTTATACCTTCAATATTTAAAAAAAACACTTAATTTATTTACCTTTAGTCTATAGCATTTTACAGTTACTCTCATCTTTGTTTCATTGTCTATTTTTTATATATTGATACTCTTAAAAAGCTTCTTCATACTTTTCACGGCAAGTAAAAGGTTCCTGAGACTTTTCAGTGCTAGTAGAATATCAACCGAAACTTGTGGCGCTAACTGCTAACCTTCATAACCTTGAATACGTCAGCACTTCTGAACGTTCCAATGTAGGCATGCCGCGTGCTTTTACATCTAAATTTCACTCTTGTTTAATTTATCCATTTATGGATTTTTAGGTGAGTATTGACAACTTTTTCTTCATTTTTGGTTCATATTATTGGTTTAAAATTTGGTTTCATGTACTTTATTTCGACGGACTTGAACTTTTTGCTTGATATTTCTTGGATTCAAAATATTGTTTTTTAGTTTGATGTTCGGGGAAACAAACTCTTTTTTAGCATTATTGCTAGAGTTTGTGTAAGAAAACACCAATTATAAGTATGCGCTCGTTCGGGATTTCCCTGTTGATGACGCATGCCGGATGTTAGCGTTGTGTTCTGTTTTGTTATTTTGTTTTTTTTTCTGAAATGCTTTTAATGTTTTATTTTGTTAATATATATATATATATATATATATATATCATGAACATCAATCAATTCTAAATTTAAATGGATAAACAAAGACTGTAATTTATCGGTAAAAGCGTATAGATGCTCATCAGGGGTAAATAAGTGAAATATATACGAATCACTAAAAATTTAGAGAAATCATAATGCTTTCTGCCAACAGTGTTAGCATAAGGCTAGGCGAATACATGCAATTATTAATCGGGCAACAGTTTAGTTGCATGTTGAAAGACCATGGGCTCAAGTTAGAGCGCGCATACATGCAACTTTATAGTTCGGCAACTAAACAGTCGTAAAACCACAGCGATCGACTTTTGATTAAAAAATCGCACAACTATCGTAAAGTACACGGGTTTCTACTGGAGCGCGCATGCATGCAACTAAATAATTGCTCTGCTCTGTTCATTCAAGGGGTGAAGGTCACAAAGCGAGCTCAGAAATTGGCGCGTTTAACTATGCGAAGCTTTATTTAACGGCGTTTTAAAGAAGCGTGTGCTATTCTTAAAATAATTTAGCTGAAAATGGCTGAGATTATTAGGATTGATATGGAATTATTGATTGAGTGTATAGAAAGAAGGCTTGCGCTATATTTATTATCAGTTATTACTTTTAAAATAAATAATAATTTTGCATACTTTTAATAATTGTTACTCCATTTTTATTAATAATGCATGTGTTTCATTACATAATTTTAATTAGCTTAATTGGTCTTTTCTTAGTTGATATTTCAGATGCATTGAAATCAGTAATTTTAATTTTTACCTTTATATTATTTATCTCTCTTTGTCAACATCCTTTTTTCTCAACTGAGCGATGAATGAGATATCCTTAAATAGGACTTTTTTTAAAGATTTCAATGAAAACGTTGTCATTTTATGTTAAACACAGTTTTTTGTTTCAAAATTTGAGTGAAAAGAAAATTTTGAGACACAAGAGAAACTGTCATTTGGGCAAATTTAATCTAACTCATGTGACCTGTACTATGAACATTTGAAAACTATGAAAGATTTTTTTAAACATTTGTTAAATATGAAACATTTATTTATTCAATATACTTCAATAATAGACATTAATTATAGTGATGTGTGTTTTTTGGAATCGTGTCGCATTCTATGTTTTTCGTATTCATTGTGTACTAGCCATCTCCCAGCGCGTGCGCAGTGCGTTTAAAAAGACGCGAGCGCATCCAAAAATGAAGAATCGAAAGAGATTAAAAATCGCATGTATGCGCACCCATCGCAACTAAACAGCTTAGTCCCCGTGAAATCGCGCGGTGCAGGCAACCCGACTAAACTGTTTAGTTGACGAAGGAATTGCCTGTATGCGCCTAGCCTAAATCTAAAAACACTGCCTTCACCCGAGCATTATGATATACCAAGAATTAAAATGAAATACAAAATATTAGAAATTATTTTACCAGCCTAAAACTGAGGGATGCGGCCAACGGGAGATAGGACAAAAAATGAACGGAACGCGTTGTGTAGGGTCCGGGTGTTTACGAAATATCAAGTTACTTTCTTTTGCTCCCAACTAAGGTTGGGTGGGGGCAGTTTCGATTAAGATTAAGATACCGATGCAAACAACGATGAAAGCGATCTAGATTGAAAAACGATGAAGATTAAAGATATGATGATAAAAAAGGGAAAATGATAACAAAGTGTTTATTGAATAATTAAGGAGAAAACTGTAAGTGTTAAAAAATATTTGAATTTGAATTCCATTAATAAACAACTGAAAGATGCGTTTACGAGGCACATTAGACCTGTCTGGTTTGAGAGTCATAGCTCTAATGCGCAATCCTTTACTTACATCTTAGAGCCATTAATTAAAGGTTCGTAGAAGGAGATAGAAATTTTATTACTATTAAGGTTATTTATAATGTGCTGACTTTGTTTCTTGATTCAATTTTTATCCTTTCATGTTTTGTTAATTCTTATGAGTTGATTAATGATAGTATTTTTGTAAATTTTAGAAGAGGTACTTGAATTCAAAAAAAATATATCTATTGACATCGAATTTAAACTCGTTTCTTTTATCATAAATAACTATTTTTAAAGTAATTTGGCAATCAGTAATTCCAGAAAAGTAACTGGTTCTTGATAGCTATTGGTTTGGATTAATTTAAGTTGATTTGGATACAGGTTATTGTTAGTTGTATTGAATTCTTTATGGTTAAAAAGGATAAGGTCTTCAATGAATCTAAACGCTGAATTCGAATTAATAGCGATATTCCGATCAAAATAGTGCAGAAGCATATTGGCAAGTAGAGATGAATAACTGGTCCCTTGTGGGATGCCTTTAATTTGCTCAAATATATTTTCCCCGTTGAAAATAAAGTTATTGTAAATACAGTAATTTGTAAGATCTTTCCACAATGTTATTGGATTGTTTACTAAGTTTTTTAGGTCTTAGAAATAATTCATTAAGACTTCTTGTAATTTATCTAATGGGATGCTTGTGAAGAGATCTTAAAAATCATAAGTTTCTATTGTGTCTATTTTATATTTTTAAGGAATTCGATAACTTGAATGTGAAATTTTCGTCTTCAATAAACTTGAGGATTATGTTGAGATAATTCGAGAAGATTATTCCAGGTTTATTCATATAGGTGTTCGTACCGCAAGTAATGTATCTAAATTTTATAGGCTGTTTATGGAAAGGATAGATATCAATATATGGAAGGTTGTTATTTACATTGTGGCATCCATTTTTTTTTTTTGTTTAAGGCTGAGATTTTTCTTAATAGTGATGATATAAGATTTACGCTGTTTATAGTTCTCTGAAGATTTTAGTTCTGTATCTAATAGTTCAAGATAAATTTTTTTCAGATTATTGCGTAGTTGCCGGCTGCCTTGTCAATAGGGGTTATAATGAAATATTGTTGCACAGTTTGGATGTTTTCCTTTATACTTCGGAATTCTTAGGTTTCATTTTTTGAATTGATTTGTCTGTTATTTTTATGATGTGTTTAAAGTTGAAATATATATTCCATTTCCATTCTGTGAAAAACTGTACAGACGTGTCAAATTTATTTGCAAGTTGTAGGCAAAAATTATCTAGGTCATTGAGAAAACTTTTAAAAATGTTTTTAAACGAAATTTTGAAAATAGGACGAAATTTGTTAATTTTATTCATTATTACCTTAACTCTTTATTATCTATGATATTTTGGCTTCCAGTAAGGATGTGTTTATGAAAAGGATCCACATAATTTTTATATTTTGCTTTATTGCAAATGACATTGATCATTGATTCTATTCGTTTCTATATTTTTACAGAAAGAATTATAATTAAAGACCCTTCTTCCAAATGTAGTGTCATATTTCAGGCATTTTTTCCCATATTTTTTATTGGAAATAAGTTAGAATTTTCTTTAAGTGCAGAGTTTAATTTAAATTTATCGAATCTTGGATTTTTGAAATTAATTGCCATATATATAATGATTTGATCTGACTTTTTCTTATGTAAATTTGCTATCCTTGCTTTAAATAGATCATTGAGGAGACAAAGAATGTGTTGGCAATCAATTTTGTAAGTATGCAGAATATTAAAAATATAGCATAGTTTATTTTTAATAGAGAAGATGAAATTTTTTACGAGTTTGTAGTTAAAAGCCTTATTGAAATCTTATTCAATTCTGTTTAGTTCTTGATAGAGCAAATAATCCAATTTTTTTTTGATAATCTATTATAATTTTTCTTATTTTTACTACAACCTCTTTTGTTTATGTTATGGCTAGTGCCGAAAAGTTGTGATGTATAACAGTTGTTAAGATTGATAATTTAATTTTGAAATACGTCATTAATTCCAAAGGGGGCAATAGTTTTCAGTTTTAGAATGTAGAAGTTTCCATTTCTAATCTTGTTTTTTTCATCTGGTTTAATATCTAGCACATATAGGCAGACTTTGCTGAAATCGTGCTTCTGGAAGTTGTTGAATTCTATGTTGAACTTTTCTTTGTTATTATAATGTTTAATATCGGAACGATGTGAATTAATCCTAATGTTAAGAGTTTTGTTGGATTATCCTACATATCCCATGTCACAAAAGCCACATTTTAAGTAATATATCGCATTAAACACTTTACAACCAAAATTAGTTGAAGTGTCTGTGGAAACAAGATTTAGGTCGAGAAGGAGGCATGTTTTACATCTTGAGTCACTGCATTTTCTTATTTTATAACCAATAGAAATATTTTCTTTGACATTACACGAAAAAAACTGGAGCATATATTTGGAATAAATGGAATTACATTTGGTGAATTATGAATGTTTTTGTTGATTATGTTGCTTTTACAATTCTGTTATGATTATTTCTTATTTGTTATAAATATATATATTCAATAGATGCACCCGGCAATGCTTTGCTATTGCTAGATTTGAGAATATGTATAGATTAAATGATTTTTGATGTGTGTATCGATTTGATCATTTGAATTTCCAATGAAATATATTTGCAAAAATTTGTGGTCAGCATCCGTAAATGGTAAGAAAGAGCCTGCTGTATTATATATTTGTCCTTGAATCTTGAATGTTGGCATAAAATTCTCAGTTATTATATTCTTTGTACCAAACAAAGTCATTTGAAAGCATGTGCTATAATTTCGTATGTTATTCAAAAAATACTTAAATTCTGTTGTAGTACCAGCGAACAATGAGAACAATGACTCAGGTGGTGCCTTCAATGGTGGCAATTTAACTTTATCATTTAAACGATACATCCCAGTTGCTTCATTCTGGAATTTTAATACCTTGCAACTTGTGCAAATTTCATCCATACTTTCAACAACTACAACTGGATGCAAGCTATATTTAATTTCCGAATTATACTGAAATGCAATACGATCAAGTTTTACAATTGATTTAATCGATTCATTTGCATGCGTAATCCATTATTGCCACGTTTTTCATTTCGATCACTATATGACAAAGATTGTCTTAATTCTCTAATTCTTACTCAACATGCTTCATTTCGTACTTCGCGCTGTTGTGATGATTCAGTAGCATGGGACTGTGACACATGTAATCTATTTCCTTCATTTCGTTGTGCTGTTCATTCTTCTGTCTCATTTTGTCTTTCTTCTCGTTTTCTCTTGGCTGCATTTGGACGACCATTATTTTGTCGTTTTGGCGACATTTTTATAAACAGCAAATGTACAAATAGCCCTAAAATCCCACCTCTGTTCAGGGTTTCCAGATCAAGTAGGCAAAATAAAGCCAAACCGTCTTTAAAAAAGGCCAACTTTGAAAATTTGATTAAAACACTCATTTCCACCTGATTTGTTATAAGAAAATGACTATCCTTGTTGAAAAGTAATTCCATTAGAATGACATATATATAATGCTTTTTACTAGACTAAAATTTAAATGAAATTAAAAAACATCTACATATACAGATTTGCAAAAAAGAGAAAGAAAAATGAAATTCTGTTCTTACCGGTGCCAAATGAAATGATCAAGCTAAATATATCAATTCCTGTTAACAATAATGTTCTATATTATTTTTCAATGTGATTACAATAAATTTAAGTATCTTTCATATAGTAAATTAGTAACATTAAAAAAATCCCTTAATATAAAAAAAAATTATTTTGGATTCATAACAGATGGCTGAGTTTCCAAAACGTGATAAAAATATCAAAAATACACTGCTCTTATTTTCGATGTTATTTAAATAGTTGACAATCCAATATGCTGCGTCGTTCTAAATATTGTTTCTGAAAGCTTTCTTTCTATACCTTATATTTGACATTTAAACTTTTGCTAAATTGTTGGAGATAGGTATTTCAAACAATACCGAAATTACAAACGTATTTGTTTTTTCTTCCTTTTTTAAAGAAGATCTGTAATGTGATGTCATCTTTCCAATTCTCTATCTGTCTCCTTTTCAAAAAAAGAAAAGAAAAAAAAAATATTTTGCGTAGAAGTTTTCATATAAGAAATCGATCATGGAAAGAAACAAATAAAAACAGAGAAAGTGGTTCTTATATGCTGTGCATAGACAAACATAGTTACTGCTAGAAGCATTCTGACTAATGCATTCTGAAGAAAGGTGACAAAAACCTTTCTTATTCTGAAACTACTTCGTTTGACAGCTCATTGTGGGCAATTTGAAAAGAGTCATATCAATAGTTATTAGTAAAAGTTTAAACAATTTTCCCTTGCGAAATGCAGTAAAAAATAATATCACATTTATAAAAGAACTGTGGTGATGCTAGATTGTATGTTGGCGTTGTGTGGCAGTTGGCGTTTTGCTTTAGAGTTGCAGAGAGAGATGTGTAGGAATTATTCGTCTCTCCTTCTCTCTATTTGGTTGAAACTTATCGGAACGTTTATAATCGTTACTGTTTTTAAATATAAACTAAAAATTATTTAAAAAATAAAATCGTAGGGGTTATGTAAGAACAGGCAAATTTAAGACTAAAGCCGGTCTTAAATAAAAATTTTACTCTGCTCTCATTTTATAGAACACCAAACATCCAAGAAAATCCAGCTTGCCGCCAATTGTGAAGTGAGATGTCTGATCCAGTTTCAAAAGTCAAAGAAGCGCCCGTTTTTTCAAAACCCTCGCCTTATCACTCAGCCAAAGTATGCATTCTGAAGGCCTACGGGGAAAATATGAAAAGTAAAGTCGCAGGGCAAATACAAGTCTCACGAAGAGTAAATATTGAACAATCATGGAAAAGCATTTGGGAAAAAATATCCACGTTACATAAGGAAACGAAAGCAAATGGAGAAATATAATTAAACTTAAAAATTTTATAGATTACATGAGAAAAACAATAAAATCCCAATAATATCGATATAAAATGAATTGAAAATAAAATGGCAGAAAAAATCATAAAAACATATTGAAAAAAGAAAAGATTGCCAACAGCAACAATCCTATGAAAAAACATAGATAGCATACATATATGGCATATTGTTTAACAAGAAACACCGCATTTCTCAATATTTTGAATTTTCAAAGAGCAAGAAAATTTTTAATTTATCACAATCAATGACGAATAATTCTGAATTTTTTGCACATGTGATAGGAACATACAATCCCGTGTTTTTACCAGTTGTTAATAAAAATTCATAAATATCCGTTATTTATTTTAATGAATGGAAATGATGATTTCCATTTTTTCGAAAAATTGAGTATTTTCTTCCTCTGAAATTTCAAAAAACTGAGCTAAGTGTTGCTTGTTAAGCGACGATATTTGTATACAGGATGCCCACATAAATAAGGACCCTTTAACTTCAGATTGAAGGCTCAGGATTCAGCTCTAATCATGAAAATAGTGTCCAAATATAAGACGTCTATGCGTTACATGATGAGACCAATTACAACGACACCTGATGGAAAACCGGGTGGATTCAGCATTCCTATCCCAGAAACGATACAAAATGGTGCGAAATGTCAATTTAAAAGTTGTAAAGCGCTATCGGTTTAGTACAAAAACATACCTTGTTCATATTAATACTATGAACAGAACGCTTAAAACGCACATTTCATTGCCTGCGATTTCCGAAACTGTGAATTCACAAAACGGGTTAAAAAGAGAAAAACAATTAATCATCCCAAGATACCTTCATTTTCGGTGTTTAAAGTACTCTCCGTCATCTACAATACAGATTTGAGCCATTGCTTAAATTTCACTTTGAGCTTTTCACACGTTTTAGCAAAGAGTTGGTTCTCTAGCTTAAGCGAAAGTAATACGTCATCAAAAGTCCTGTAATGTTGTCGGAAAGGTCGCATACACCTGCTGTTTAAATTATTCCCACAGGAAAGAGTATATAGGGTATAGTAATAGGGTAATTTTGTGTCCAAAATATAACATTTTCTTCCTTTGTCCATGTCTTGTGGCGTCACAATTTCGGAAAATGCGAACAATCCAATGTGCATTTTAAGCGTTCTGTTCTTCGTATCAATATACACGAGATATCTTTTTGTGCTAAATCGATAACACTCTACAGCCTTGCAATTAAGATTTCCTCCCTAAGTTGTACCGTTTTTGAGATAGGAACGCTAACTCCGGAGTTTGCCACCATGTGGATCTGTAAATTTCTAATCGCATAGACGTTTTACTAAACCTAGACACTACTTTCATGAATATATCTACCCTCATTCTGAAGTTAAGGGGGGGCCTTATTTAAGTGGGCACACTGCATGATGAGATAATGCATAGGGGAAATAAGAAACAAAAGATGATAATTTTGATGCAATAAAAACCAAAAAGTAGATTGCTTAAATGACAGAAAAAAATGTATTCCTTCTACTAAAACACAAAAGTATAAAATAATGCAAGCAGTAACAAGCATACTTAAATATTTTAAGAGTTTACAAATAGCATCTATACTACCAGCTTTAGAACTCAACAAACAACTTATCGAACAGATCGAAATTTATAGTTAAATCAAAGCAGTGTATGGAGATGCAATAGTTATCTGTGCGACGGTGGACCAGAAATTTTAATGAAACAAGACAGCATGTCCATGACTAGGAGCGAAGTGACCATTTAAGTGTCATTTCAGATAAGCTTAGGAAGATGATGGAAAATTCTTGACTCTCCCCCCGTAGAATAGACTTAACGAACAGTGTCTTTAATTTGTTTCTGGATGGGAAACATGTTGCTAACGATGAGGAAAATGAGGGAATTCTGGAAGGCTTAAATACAAAGGGGATTGAATGAAACCAGCGCGGGATATACATGTCCTTTTACAGATTGCAGAAATTTTTTTAGATATTACAAGATGAAGAATATTTCTTGAAAATAACAGATGACATGTACAAAATTTAATTTAAAAAACATAGATTTTATTTGTCTGATAAATGCTGCTATCTTTATGTTTTTATTAAAATAAAAGTGGCACACTGCACTTTAAAAATATTTCTTACTACAAAACTTGTAATAAAGTGAAAACACTCAAAGGTTTTTTTTTAATTCACATGTTTTTTATTTTTATTGTAGGAATTTATAGAAATATTGCAATAAATTTTACTTAAATGACAAGCATCGTTAGCTGAAAAATAATTTTTTTGGCATGAAAAAATAAACTATATCCATTTTAATATAAACATAGGGTAAGACGTATAGATCCGTCTCTATTCATATAGAGTAGTTCGAAAACATACTTTACACTGAAACGTTAATGTTAGGAAAATGTCGTAGTAAGCATCTATATGTTTATATAATAGTATAATTTTATTTCCATTTATGTAAAAATCATTGTGAGTGAAGACTGTAGACTTATACTTATGAAATTGTGTTATATAATTTGTTTGTGCACGTGTTTTGTTTCGTAATTTGAAAATGTTTCGTAAACTTTGCTTTTATCAAGATGAAGAAAGAATTTTTGCTCCTAAATGAAACAGAAACTTCATATAGAAAGATTATTTTAAAAAGTTTCTCTTTCACTATGGATATTTTTTTAATTGTGATATGCTATTCTTAAAGTATATGAACTTTCATTTTATTTAGTAAGAAATTTTTGATTGCTGTTTTGCCAGTTTACTTCACATGACAACCATCATTGGAAGAAGAGTCACGACACACTCCCACCTTTGAGTTCTTGCGACAGATATCGAAACTCAAACTCCGGTGTTTCCTCTCTTGGAATTTCTCATCTCAACTTACAAGTAATGAATACAATCTCTGAATTAGTCGTAGGAAAGAGCCACTTCCCGATGACACCTCCATTACTCGTACTCGACCTGCGATGAGATTCATTACTTTAGAAAACGTTAAATGATCCTTTTATAGTTAGTATCTTCAATTAAAACGACTTCACCTTCATTAATATTATCCTCCATCTGGAACTGCGAAAAATTCCTTAGCTCTCCTATATACTCTATATCCTGAAACGTTTTGTTGATTCTTGTCGGATACTCTGACGATATCCAAATATTTCATTCACTCTTTGGGCTTCAATCGCATCTAAATCTTGTACTGAGTGCTTTTTAATTCCTTGTAGACACATAGTTAGTGTAAGAATAACAAGATCCTCCCGATTTTCGGTTAGATAAGTGAATGGTCTGTAATAATTCAAAATTTCAGAATCGTGCACAACATCACAAAATTCTTCAAATATGAAATGGAATTTCCCCAAGATTCTTCTGGGGCATTTTAACGTTCCGATAAGTCGTTCTCAAAATCCCTCCACGGAAATGAATTGGGTGGGTTGAACTTCGAATTAATATTCATTAAACCACCTTAATCCTTCAATTACTTCCAGTCAGTATTCATTAATCTATTAATGTTCCAACTAAATTTCTACCGTTATCTGAATAATGAGAGAAACTAATATTAGTTATTCTTTATCACAATTAAAGTTGTATTCATAATTAAAAATTTTTTCTTCTTTGTAAATAATTTTAGAAAATAATAATTTTTAATTAAATTAACATTTTATAAATATTTAATTTAAATTATTATTCATTTTATGCAAAAATAACTGTTTATTCATATATTTGAATTAAAATTATAAGTTAATTTTTAAACAGTTAAATAATTATTTCTACATTCTTTTCCGAACCAGAACTTGTATCTTAAAATTAGAACGAAAATTTTGTAATTATTTAATCGAATAACTAAACATTTTTAAGAATATATAATGATTATAGACATATAATGACATATAGGGGAAACTAGAGAGACTTTACCCTACTTTTACTTCTTCTTATATTTCTCGAAAATTAGAATTTTTATCAAAATAAAAAGACTTGTTTTTAAGAAGAATAAATGCACTTATGCTGAAATGACATCTCATTTAATCATAAAAAAAATATATTTCATAAAATCGATTACGGTCAAGTCGCCCTAACCTTAGGGGCACTTGACCCTAAGCTAGGGACACTTGACCCTTCAATAGGATTGCCCTAATTTATGGTCATTAAATAAAACCAAACGATAACAAATAGTTCGAGCAAAAGATTTTTATTACAATAATAAATGAATAAATATCGTTTTCACGTAAGAGAGGAAAAAAATAGAATAAATATATTTCAATTCTTGTTAAAATTCTTACTAAAATAATTATTTGCATTATTTGAAACTATCACATTAAAAGGAAATTTTATTCATTAAATAATTACTAAAAAACAATTTTTAAATAATTATTCTCTATATTTGAGGTGCCATATTGCCGACAAACTCCACGCAGCAGAAAACTGATCCCAACCACAAAATGCACTTCTGTCGGCTATAACGTTGAAGCTGCAATAGCTTTTGATAGGATCAAGTATCCCTAAATTTTTAGGGTCAAGTAGCCCTAACTTGACTTTTTCTAAATAATCTAAAAATTAAATCTTTTAGAATTAAAATACCGCATCACGACATTTGTCAAATTAAAGCTAGAAGTATGCTTAAAACTAAGAAATATTTTAATTTATCACATCTCAATAGTAAAATTCCTATCCACTGAGGAATGAAAAAGTGAAAATTTACTTTTGGGTTTCCAAAACATATTTACCTATATACCATTATGATGGCTTTTAAGATTTTAATTAAAATCCCCTCAAAATGACCATGTGACCAAAGGTCAAATAAAAATGGCACACAAAAATTACCAATAATCTCACAAGCTGAGAAAATCACGTATGGTCAAGTCTCCCTAGTTTCCCCTATGAAATCAATTTTACACCATTTAAGTTGTTTTCATTATTATTTAACTGTTTAAAAAGGAAATTATAATATAATTCATGGATGATATGAATAAAAAATTAGTTAATTTTTAAAAAAATGATTAAAATTTAAACAAATAATTATACATTTTCAATCAAATATTAATTTTAAAACATATTTTGAAGGAAAAGGAAACGCGGGTTCGATCCCTGTCTAAAAGATTAGCAGACGAGTACTAAACAGAACATGCTATTCGGCCCTCAAAAACAGCAGCAACTTACTGGCATATAAGTCGTGCCTGAAGTTCGAAGGCTATTTTTTCCGAATTGGTTCTCCATTGCGCTTTAATATGAAAGCACTAAGGGCCGTATTCACCAAACTTGATTGATCCAGGATTAAATCGCGAATCAGCAAATCCGAGAATCAATGCGAACACTGGATCAAACACCTTCGGTATTCTCCATCTACGGATTACGTGATCTATGGCTTAACTGGAAGAAAAATGTAGGTCGCGTTTTGAATGGACAATGAACGAACTTCGACGAAGTTTTTCGTTCCGCTGCAATCAATGGATCACAGAGACATAATATAAACATTATCAAGTGTGTTTTGATCAACTAACACCGTATTTTGATTCTGTCGTTATATTCTTGTTGTTGCAATAATTATGGATCGTAAAAGGGAGAATTTTACAAAAATTAAGGCCGAGTCTTTTCTCCACTCCTTCGTTAAATTCAAATCGGTAATTGAAAATAAAAGAACAGATGCAACAACTAATAAAGACAAGGCAAGCGCCTGGTCGAAATTAACTGCTATGTTCAACAGTTTTCTCGGAGTTGCAGAAAGAAATGCGAAGCAATTGATTATATACTATAAAAATCTGAAAAGGAAGGACAATAAAAATCAATCCAATAGGAGATTTCATATTTTCAAGACTGGATTCGCCTGTATCTTTATTTAACCTTCCAGCGGGCGCGCGTATGCAAGAGATACTTATATTGTGCATCGTATTAGATATTTATATCGTTATTTTATAAATTTAAGTGCAAATTTTATTTATAAACTCTTTGTTTACTATTAAGCTAATAAATACAGATAACATAAATAAAAGTTGCATTTATTTTTGTAAAACAACACGATATATATATATATGTAATAAGATGCACGATATGTCGTAAAATTTGTGCAGGCGCGCCCGCTGGAAGGTTAAACGATAACGCGATAGAAAGGCTACATTGTTCATACAGTCCAAATCATTCGCTCTATCTGGATGCACAGATCTTTTCCTTCTTTCGATTATTATTAAAATTTCTAAACTTTCAATATCATCTAAATACGACAATCCATCGTCTGCCATGTTTGTTTTGATAGAAGGTAGAAGAGAAATGCGCATGCGTAAAACGAAAATCCGTGGATTATCGCTGTTAATCCTCCAATTTCTGAGGATCAAAAACAGGGTGTTAAAATAGCCGGTAATCACGGGATTTTCATTGGAGAATACGGATTTTCATATGATCAAGGGATTAACACTGATTCCAGGTTTAATCCGAGTGTTAAAGAGTTGGTGAATACGGGCCAAAAGGTATACCATTAATATACCATTAATATCATCAAGATTGGAATTTCCCAAATCGTGCTCTCCCGTTGTTAGAGGTCATCCTAGCACTATAATAATAATATAGAGTGTGTTTCCACATTTTTAGAACGATTTTTATGGTATTTTAAGAACTATTTCACATATTTTTATTTATGTTTGAAATGTTCAGTTTGATATCCCGTATTCTTAAATATCTTTCTACATTGTAACTTCCATGACAATAATGATTTTTGTGGTATCGGAGGGGGTATTTCGTCCCATTTCTCTTGAAAAGCTTTCCAAAGTCCAGAAAAGTTTCTAGGTCGACGTTTGGATAATGCGGTTTTTACAAGTTCAAAATCTCAAAAACTTATGGGTGGTACAGAACTATTTACCAGGAATATCAGTGAAGGTTATAGTCTTAATACCCACTTCTTGTTCTATTTTTTCAAGGAAATTAATAGTGGATTATGATTGTGTGGCTTACTTGATTTGTTTCAGCACAGTTCTACTGATTAATGGCATTGTGGGTAAAGAGATGTTATTTCAAATTTGAAGAGCGTAGATAAAATATGATCCTGATAGTATGTGGAGCAAACAAGCAAGCAAGTTTTCCCTACAGCAGAACGAAATCGTTCTAAAAATGTGCAAACACTCTCTGTAGTTGCTCTAACATGAACAAATTCAATTTGTAAAATTTTTCTACATTTGTTAATTTTTATTTGCATACCAGAACCAGATTGATAATTCTCACAAAAAATTATCTCACAATAACTTATATTTTGACATCTTGCATAATTAATAAATAGCGTACGTTTCTTTTAAAAAATTGGGAAATAAACTTGAAAATTTGGACTGTCTTCCTCTGCATTTAATAGATTAACGGCTATTTTCTTTTCCCCGTGCGAAACCGGTTTCGTAAAACTAGAATGAAAATTTCGTATCTATTTTAATCAAATTAAAAAAATAATGATGCATAATGATAAGAGTAATTATAGTTATTATTTTACATCATTAAATTTGTTCCCATAATTATTTAACTGTTTAAAAATGAAACTATAATATAATTCATGGATGATATGAATAAAAAAATTATTTGATGTTAAAAAAATGATTAATATTTTTTAAAAAAATTATATAATTTAAATAAATATTAATTTTAAAACATATTTAAAAAATAACGGAAATATGGGATCGAATACTGGCTGAAAACTTAGCTGACGAGTACCATACCAACCATACTATTCGCCCCTCATCAACTACTTACTAGAATACAAACTATGCTTGAAGTTTGAGGATTATTTTCTCAGAATTGGTTGGCCATTGCGCTTTAATATTTTAAGGGATGGACACCCTAAAGGTTTACTATTAATATACCAAATCTCATCCCGAACTGAATTTACAAAGTAGTGCCCTCTTCTTGTAAGAGCAAGTATGAAATCTTCAATAAATAAGCTAGTGGATGCTCGTACTGGCCCAGTATACCCAAGCAGGGTTTAAGGCTGGAGACGAACCAATGACGAAGAGTACCACACCGCCAGACTAGAAGGCCACCCAGCCAATCAGACAGAATGTAATGAAAACCAAGATAAAATAAATACAAAAAATGCCCACAGCGGCAAAGATTGCGAAGGCTCAAAGAGCTGGGAGTCTTTTACAATAAATCGACCGACACACGTGAGGAGAAAAGATGGACAGTTCATTAACTAGAGCCACGGGATTGGGGAAAACTCAGTGTAATAATTCATATTTTAAATTGGCACTCTCTTTAAACACGTACTATAGCTTATCTTATTATTCATAAATGTTCATATCAAGAAAGAAAGACAAACTCAACAAAAATGGCGAAACGTTAAATAAAAGCCAAGTGATGACAAATAGTTCAAGCATAAGATTTTTATTAAAATAATAAACAAATCTTTCTTTCTCAGGTGAGCAAAAAATAAATTAATGAAATTTCAATTCTTTTCAAAATTCTTACTAAAATAATTATTTCAAATTATCATATTAAAAAGAAATTTTATCCATTAAATAATTACTATCAAGCAATTTTTAAATAATTATTCTCTATATTTGAGTCTCCAATATTGTCGACAAACTCCACGCATCAGAAAATTGATCCCAACCACATAATGTGCTTCGGTCAGTTACGACATCGAAGCTGCTATAGGTTTTGATAGAGCTATAGTAACATTTTAGGGTCAAGTATAGCTAACTTGATTTTTTGTAAATAATCTAAAAATTAAACCACTTCGAATGAAGATAACGCATAATATCGTATATCAAATTTTATTGCAAAAAGTATGCTTAGAATTCAGAAATATTTTAATTAGTCATATCTTCAATAGTGAACTTCCTATCCACTGAGGTGTGAAAAAGTGAAATTGTGTGTAGGTAATTATGTTTTGGATCCCCAGAACATAATTACCTATACACCATTATGATGGCTTTTCAGATTGGGATGAAAGTCCCTCCAATAGACCATGCAACCAAAGGTAAAAAAAAAATTCACACACAAATTACCAATCATCTCACAATCTGAGAAAATCGCATAGGGTCAAGTATCCCTTGTTTCCCTATAACCCCTTCCCTGCCCATCGTTACGCTACTGCAGCGCACGAGCATTATAATAATTTACTGACTATAAAATAAAAACTCTCAGTGATATTTTTTAAATGCTACAATCTTCGCGATTAAAAATTAGCCAGAAAACAAAATTTGGGAAAGACTAAGATACTTTTACATTTTTAGTTCTTTTGGAATTTTTTTTCTAAAAAAGTTTTCTTCTGAATTTAAGAAAAAATCTTGTCTTCCTCCAACTAGGAAGGTAACTAGCTAAGTCATGATTTTAAATTTATTATTTTTCATCGAAAGCTTATGCCTTTAAGGATTTATATTACCCATTGGATTGTGTTTATTTATTTTTTCTCCTGGTGGAGTGATTATTTATATTTATAAAAATTATTCTTATTTTTTCTCTTATTTTAATTTGGATTTATTATAAAAGCAAATATATATATCATCTACCCTCTAAAGAATCATGTAGTTCTGTGGCGTTGTTAAAATTACTCTCTTAATTTTAAGTCCCTATCAATTTATCAGAGATCGGATAATGGTAAAAGAATATGAATTAATAAAAAAGAAGCAAATTGAATAACCCTAAGGAAATTTCGAAGACCAAGCTCGCAAGCTGGGAATATGTGGAGAGAGTAATATCTCACAAATGAACCTCAAGATGAGGTCTATTAAATAACACATTTATTAGTACCAGCAGGCCCTAGAAACACTAGGTGGCTCATACTACCCGCCGGCCGATACTACCGCCGTTACCCTTATATTTTAAACAGTTCTGTCCCTTTCAACGATAGGTAATATTGTATCACCTCTAGATTGGACCGGTATCGTAACTTTATTTCTATCAAATATTACGGGAGAAAAAGAAGCAGTTTTTATTGTAACAATGTTAGTTATTTTGCAACGATATAAATTTTAAAGCAACTGCTACGTGGTTACAGACAAAAAAAAGTGTAAGATATCATTAATGAAATATTTTAACAAAAGAATAATGCTCCTCATGCTATTTTAAAGTAAGTAGCAAAAAACATGCTAGTTATTTCCAGAGTGAGGAAATTTGTTTGGCTACAGTTTACGAAAAAATATTAAAATAGTTGTAATATAATATTAGGTGATTACAAATGTATTCATTTGGCAGATATCAGTTCAACAGGAGCTACCGGCATCTGAGTGCCGTCAGTTTAATTTTAATCATCGTATATAAACAAATTAGAAATATTTGGATATATTTTTGATGGAATGTATATCGTAAATTTTATTTCATTTTCTAAAAGGTTCAGTTCTCGTTACAAGGTCTCTGCAACACTGAAGTGGATAATGCGAAGTAAAGTCGTATAGAACACTTTCGGGAACACGAAAGACTACACAGAGTTTTCATTTCTAAAGTCTTTAATATTTGTATTCACGAATTTTTTGTCTGGACATAAAGCATTTCAATAAACTGACTAATTGAATGTCTGAAATTTAATTTCTTGTTATTTATCATTGATTAATGCTTCATTTATGTATTATCACAATTTTGTTTTCCACACATCAGTTTTTGAGAGGCGAATAAGATAATTTCAGGAGTTTTGCCTGATAATGCTTTGGAAGAAAATTAGTTTAATTAAAAGTGCACATTTTTAAAATCATGGAAATAAATAAAATTAACCATTCTAGTTTTACAGTTACAAAATCGGCATTTCTGTATTTCGGGTTTACAATTTAAAACTATATTGAAGTCTATGTAGTTTCGCCTTACAAAAATAAACAAACTCTTATCCGATTGAGCAATAATGCAGTAATTAATTTTGTGAAAATGTACCATTCTAATTTATTCTGTAATATTTTGAATAAACATCTATATGTTAAAATTTACAGTTTGGAGTCGGCTGTTAATTGAATGAGTGGGTCCAAATAATTTTTATTTCACCTATTTTTTTTTTCTGATCTCTTTTCCATAGAATCAATGACTGTCAAATTGAGCATGTTCTGAAAACATCGCTTAAAATGATATCTAAAGATTTAATTTGCGGATAATTTGTTAGTGATTAATTTTTAGAGAATGAAAGGAAGGCCGACTTGAAGTTTCTTACATCAATCAAAACATTAAATATTTAACATAATTGAAAAAGCTATATTTTGTTTAATTTATTATGAGTATAGACGAAGAACAGGATGAAAGTTTTGAGTTGAAATTTACATCCTAATAAATTCAGTATTCAAACAAATAATTTTATTATATTGTGCTAAAAAGTAGAAATTTCTTACGTTACTTATTTTCTGCCTTTTAGTCTTATCATTATCATGAATATTGTGACATTGAAATACGGGGTTATTCAAAATGATGTACGGTATTTTAACATTCTAGAATAAAGTCATTTATAAACAAACACTTACCAAAACAAATTTAAATGAAAGGACAACACAAATATTTTTATTTTATGACATTATTAGTGTTCGATATGACTGCCTCGAGTCACGCGGACAACGTCCAAACGATAGTCCATTTCTTCCCACACTTGTTTCAGTATGTCTGGTGTTACTAAGTTCAGAGCATTATCGTGTTCGTAGGTCCTCTAAGTTGTGTGGTTACAGATTAAATTACAGTAAGACTTGAAGAATTTCGTCTTTCAGCAGGATGGTGCGCCTCCACACTGGAAGTGCTTGAATTCCTCAACAATGTGATTCCTAATCGTTGGATTGGCAGCGCCTGGAAAAACAACAAAGCGATATTTCCTTGGCCCCACAGGTCACCGGACATAACCCCATGTGACTTTTTCTTGTGGGGCTTAGTGAAATACAAAGTGTATGCGCTACCACTGCCAAGCAACTTGGAGGACTTACGAACACTCGAACTTAGTAACATCAGGCGTGCTGAAACGAGCGTGGGAAGAAATAGACTATCGTTTGGTCGTTGTCCGCGTGACTCGAGGCAGTCATATCGACCACTCATAATGTCATAAAATAAAACTAATTGAATTGTCCTTTCCTTTCAATGTATTCAGGTAAATGTTTGTTTGTAATTGACTTTATTCTAGTATGTTAAAATACCATACATCATTTTGAATAACCCTTTATAATTTCTCAAATTCACGACTTGATGGTGCCACTCCTGCGGAATGAAATGTAATTAAATAATGAATTTAATTAATAATGAATTTCAGAAATTATTGAAGTTTCAACCTTCCAGTGGGCACGTCTGAGCAAATTTTACAACAAACGGGATTTTTCGTACTGTTTTCAGATTTGGGGTCAAAACCGTCTGAGAGTCATTGCTATTCCTTCATGCCACCCTTCTCTTCAGGATTAAATGGGTTTGTCCGAGTTTCAAGGTTTTTCATACTGTTTTATGCTTCTGACATAAAGTTTACGCCTCGCGTTCGCTCTTGTAATTTAATTATTTTTTTTAACTTTAACGTTCCATTTTTGTAATTATATATCCAGTGCGTATAACGACGATTTAATATTTCATTTTACACTGACAAAAATATTTAATATGTAATAAACCTGCTAATAATCCCTCGACCCGAAGAATCCTCTTGAAAAACTCAGTCCTAATTGCTATGGCAAAACACCTCACTACTCGAGCCCTAAAAATCTGATCATCGCCATATGACATTACTATGTCTTTAAGTCTAAATTATACATCATAACCTAAAAAAGCAAGTAAACAGCAACAAGCATTGAGAAAAAGAACTTGTGTTTTGTGTTTAAAAGAAAGAAAATGATCATCGAAATCATGAAATCCAGTAGAAGAAACATCTATAGTTTCAAGCGTCACTTTCTAACTAAAGTACAATGTTTCAAATGCAACGACAGTGATCACAAACTAAGAAGAAAGTCTTTTTTTGTACAATCTTAGATTATATTATAGTCATTTTTATTATATATTTATTAATATCTTTTTCATAAAATAATCTTATTACTTGATTACTTTTTCTGGTTTCAGTTTAATTTTAGATTTTGTAAATAATATTAAAATTAATTTTCACTCATGATGAATAGATTAGCTTTTCTCATTACTCTTTTGTCTCTTGTTTCTCTTATTATTCTTTTGAAATAACTTACAATTGTCATAGTAAACAGGTAAAAAAATATTGTGTACTAAAAAGAGCGACTCGTGTAAAAAATTATAGTGTACCCTCTGAAAGGTTAATAGTGTATTGTATAATGTAAAATAAGTGTAAAAAAAATTCCGAAATTCAGCGCATCAGGAAGTGAATGGAAAATTATTACAAACATGTGAAACAAGTTAAATGATAAAAAATTTCAGAAATTCAGCGCATCAGGAAGTGAATGGAAAATT
>BGPR01010105.1:42440-54080 GCA_013235015.1 Araneus ventricosus
AATTCAGCGCATCAGGAAGTGAATGGAAAATTGATTACAAACATGTGGAAGAAGTTAAATGATAAAAAATTTCAGAAATTCAGCGCATCAGGAAGTGAACGGAATTACAAACATGTGAAGCAAGTTAAATGATAAAAAAAATAAAAGTTAAAAAATAACAGCAGGATGATTAAGTTATTTTAACAGTAAATAAAGTTGAAAAGCTTTCCTGAATCTGAATAACAAAAACATTATTTGATACTTTGAAGATACCATAAGTCTTCGGATATCTCATGTATCCTTATTAAGAGTTTTTAATATTGACGATTTTTTGGAAGTTCTCGGAAAACACGTGTGTGTTCGAAGAAAGATTCCTAGAAGAGCCACTTAATCCTGAACTTGAGCGAAAGGCATCCAATTTCTCATTAACTGAAATGTGTTCCGAGAAGTATTCGGAAGTTTGAAGAAGCTTAATTCCATCTAATTTTTTTTTATTTTCAATTTTTTTATTTATTTATTTTTTGTACTATACCTTTTGTCATGCACTTGCACTGGGTATATCTGAGAACTTGGTTTCTAAGGTATTTGGAAACGATATAAAATCTTATTTAAATTTTCCTTTTCAAATGCAGGTTTGGGAATACGGAATCGGATACGCATTCGGATATGAGAAGCGTTTAGATTCCATCATAAAAATGTACGCATCATGTGACCGTTTCCAAAAATAAAACTCAACGTGAGATTTCTAATTTTTTTTTCGAACCTTGTCATCAAGGAAAATTGTCTAAAGCTAAATAGTATCTATTATTTAAATAACTCTTAAACTTTTGAACAAAACTCTTTGAAAGTATTTTGAACTTCGTGTAAGAACCTGATACAATTTATCGATTTTTGCATCTTGGCCAGTTCCTGGGGAGTTGAATTTGTAAATAACACCCGATAAGTATTTTTAGTTTTAATCGCGTCAGTTAAGATTTCAGTATGTCTGTCGTATGATTTTCCTCAGCGAAGTGAATTTCTGATGCTATGGTTTGTTTGTTTTTTAGTTTGTCTCAGATGACACGAAAACGTCTAATTCATTCCTAAAATTGTTTTGCTTTAAACTTCCATAGCATAAAAATAAAGTTAAATGCTCATTGTCACCATGTATTTTGTTGAAATGGATGATTATCAAACTTTCGAAAAATGTTTTCATCTCAGATACTAAAATGAGCAAAGCTTATAAATGTTTTGAAAATTTTAATTGACATGCATTTTTTACACTATAACTATTAAACGTTTGAAAATTTATACGAGAATCGTTCGAAAAGTAATACCCGTTTGAGCATGAACACCATTTTAAGAGTAGCAGGTGCACCAGTAGATATCGGGGGCCTACAAGAGTGAATAATTAAAGCATATCTCTGTGGGATTGAAACACTGACTTTTCGGCCAATAGGATTCTCCACTAAGCGATGGCCCGCTTTCTGCTTTGGTCAGTCGTTTACTAAACAACACCATAGAGACAACTTGCCTTTTTTGGATTCGTGACTTCTTTTGCTGCAAACATTATATTATTATGTGCTAATATTGATATTCTGCCAATAGATTACAAGAAACAAAATAAAGCAGAATGCAATATCATTCCTGAATTTCACGCGAGTAATTAAAGAGGATTTATTTCTCTTTTTCAGCATCATTTTCTGAGATATAATTCTTTCATTGCAAGTAAATACTTTGCCTAAAATTATGTTAAGGCTAAATAATCTTTACTCATTATAGAGTGCAGATACGGTAATTTTGAAGATTCGAATCATTCCGTTTTTTAATTATTAGTTTAAAAATAGCTTGCAAACAAAAAAGTTTTGAATTTTCAAGAAATAATGTTTTTTCGGTGATCTTACATTTATTGTGTAAACACTTTCGCAGAATTTCTTTCACTTTTTAATAATTATATAAATATCTCACATTGATTAAA
Source organism: Araneus ventricosus (assembly GCA_013235015.1). NCBI lineage: Eukaryota > Metazoa > Arthropoda > Arachnida > Araneae > Araneidae > Araneus > Araneus ventricosus. The sequence continues at coordinate 44,377 of BGPR01010105.1, forward strand.
CTCGGAAAATAATGCTATAAAGTAGGGATGGGAAAAACCTACCGATTAAAACCGAAAACCGGTTTTTACGACTAAACTTTTTTTTCGGTTATTTTTTGGCCCGATTATAGCCGGTGTTTTTTTTTAAAAATCCAATAACAGGGTGAGAAACACGGCTAAATTAGTTTGGAAAAGAGGTAAATTAAAGAAATCAGATCAATTTTAAACAGTGGGCGATGGTTTTTTAGAAAAATATCTGAATTAATATTTTTATAACTAATATAAATTTATCTAATATAGTTAAATAATATATTAGCAACACTGTGTTATGTTATCTGTATTTAAGCGGTGCATCGGCCATGCGCACGGTTACTTTTTCGTGGTAATCGTTGAAATGTATTACTTTTAAATCAATAAGTACCAACAATACAGGTTTAACCTGGCGGTTATAACAGTCCTAAATAATCGGTTTTTTTAATAACCGATATTCGTTTTCTTATGAAAATACAACGTTTTCCCGTACATTTTTAAAAACTCACGTGAATGTCAAGGATTACAATGTATTCTATATTTCATAATCTATTTCTAAAATAATTGTAGGAAAAACAAAAGAATATAAATGCTTTGAAACATTAGCTCCTTATTTTTTGATAAATATGACTATTATTTATTATATAAAGAAATAACAGTTATTGTTGCTTTGGTAAGCATACAATATGTCCAAGAAAATCGAGTGACGTGCATCCAATTTTGACTTACGATCTTTCATCCAATTTTGACTTAAGACCTTTTATCCAATTTTTAATTGCAAAAAATTTGCGATGGAGCGAAATTTATAGTGTAGTCAAAAAGTAGTGTATGGTCGGGGCCGCTGCAATTATCATTTATTCTTTAGGGCTACAACATTAGAAATTTAATTCCAAAAGATAAAGGATGAATCCAGAAAGGTAAATGAACAAAAGTATTAAATCTTCTTCAATGAAGTTGTAAAGACATACATGTTTTGTCACATATCGAAATCTGGATTGAAATGTTTTCTTTTCTAAAAAATCTTAAAGAAATTCTGGAGATTCCTTATCTTTAATTTCTTATTAATCTTTAATTATCTTTTAATATGTAAATATATTTATGGATATTTTACTTGAAGTTATGCTCCTTTAAGCCATGCACATTCTGTTCAAAGTCAGATGCTATGCAACGTCTACAATTCTGATGCAGGTACTATATCTTAATAGTATTTCTTTTAATATTTACTCTGCCAATGCGAATTGAACCGTTGGACCGGCATGAATATTAATATATTAATTTAGTATAATACAATAATATATTATCCTTAATCTAAATCATGATAATATGTTATTATTATTTATAATAATAATCTCTCTATATATAAAAGGCAATGTTTGTGTGTATGTGCGATGTTTAGACAGAAAATATTGTACTTACAGCCCTGAAATTTGGCACTCAGGTAGTACTGATGGTGAATCAATGCATCTCGAAGCCCGATTTCTAAGATTCAAACTAGAAATTTTTATTTAAAATTTTGTGGTATTTTGGGCGATTTTTCATACTCATTCCTCCATTGCTTTTTTTCTAATAATCTTATCAAGAAAACAGATACACCTTAAGAAAGAACAAACAATTTCAGTTCTAATGAAGTTTAGCTTAAACGTCTAAACGTTTGTTTCAAGCGAAAAAGTTGCTATACAATATTTTATTTAATTTTAATAAATTTTAAAAAATATTCTTTGATATAATTTACAACAAAACTTTTCATTGTTGCAACGCAATTCAAACAGTTTTCATTGTTCAACCAAATATTTAATTGCGCGTTTCTCTTTCATTGTTGAAAGCCGAGATAATATCCTTTTCTTCATTGCTGCAACAGTATTGATTTTAGGGAGAAAAGCTCACTCGGCTTTCAGGTTAGCCTTAAATCTAGCTAATTTGGAAACTCTTACATATGATATTTCTAGAAATTCAGGAAAGGCAAAGATTCTAAAAGATTTAAACTAATTAGTTGGAATGAATACACTGTAATATTTGTAACAAATATATATGTATATATTTGTAGAATTTTAAAAATATTTAAAGAAAAGGAACTAATTAGATAAAAAAATTGTTTGGCCTTAAAATAATTAATTTCAAAATATCATTGGGCTGTAAAAGAAATTCATTAAAAAATATCGTTTGGCATCAACTCTTTTACCAAGTTATAATAAGGTGACGAGGTTATTTTTGTCTTTTGCTAACGTTGCCTAGCAACGGAGAAGAAGAATTCTGATTTAACATGGAATTCGATGTCATTTAGTGATATAACGTGTGTGATGTAAGTGTTTGTTTTAAATGTTTGTACTGTGGAAGAAGTCCAATAAACATTTTATTTTTGATAAAGAAGGCTCCACGATTCTTCATGCTATGCTGAAAATACAATACAGCACTATGTCCCTCAAAGCTGCGTTTGTAACGCTAGATGATACGTTGAAAGACATCAGGCATAACAATAACACAATAGGAGGCATTAACATGGTGTTGGCTGAAAACTTTCGGACTTTTTTCTTTATCGGCTGGAGTTATTCCCAGTGGAACTAGGGCGGATGAAATGCAGGCCTGTTTAAAATCTTCGTACCTATGGAATGCATTCAAAGACTTAGAGTAACAACAAACATACTAGTTCATCTCAACGGCCTCTGTCCAGCAATGTGCAGATAACCTACTTAAACTAGAAAATGATGCCATTACTCCGGATTATCAGCATGGATGCATAGCGATCCAAAGCATTGGAAGAATTGACAAAACTCAGCAAGAGCTGAAGGAAGCAGTGTTTCCAAATGTGGCTCAGCACTTAATTGACTTCTCATGGCTGCGCCAAAGAGAAATTCTTGCCCCAAGAAACGAAGATGTCAGCGTCATGAATAAGCAATTGTACAAGAATTTCCTATTTGGTAGTGTTGAAACTTACGAATCTATTGATAATAAATGAGATATCAACGAGGCTTTAAAGGCTTTAAACTACCCAACAGAGTTTTTGAACACATTGGTTCACTTTGCAATGGAAGAAGACTGTATATTGAGAAACTGGTGCCGAATATTATTGAAGCCACAATTATGACTGGACATGCCACAGGTGAGAACGTTTTCAATCCTAGAATCCCGATCATCCCTTTAGATCCTTGTTCGTTTAAGTTTCGCCACGAGTATCAACAAAGCACAAGGATAATCCTTAAAAGTTGTTGGACTCGATCTTCTCAAGGCATGTTTTTCTCATGGTCAACTGTATATGTGTTGCTCAAGAGTTGGAAAAGCCGACACTCTGTACATTCTAGCTACAAGCGGAAGAACAGCGAACGTTGTCTATCAAGAAGCTCTGTAACGAAACATTTCAAGCAAGGAAAGATGACATCTGTGCTGTGAAGTCTTAAAAATATTTTTATCTTTCAATGTTTTCAGGGTCCATTAGGAGGAAGGAATGAGGCGACATCCCCGTGTCATGTAGAGTGGTATTGGCACTCATTTATAAAATTAATTTTTCCTCTTTCATTCTTTTAAGTTCTGAGAAGAGATATAATAATAATCATGTCACGGGCAACACAGTGTGGATGCTGCTAGTATATTACAAAAATTATTAATCTTATATCATTATTATAAATCATAACATTTATCTCTAATTAAAAACTGCATTATCTTGACCACCTCGGAATTTCCACTGAACAATATTAATAAAATTTAATGGAGTAAATAAAAGAACTTGAGGAGAGGATTCATTTTCAACAATACCGCCGGAATATGAAAAAATGAGGTGTAAAAACAGCCTTTCCTCACAATACATTCATGAGTCTACAGGTTGCGGGATAGTGAAAAAATACAAAATATTAAACATTTGATAAATATTAATTAAACTTTATTCTTCGTCATCGGATTTTGAGAAAACGATTAACTAGACATTTCGGAAAATGACTAAAGAAAAGGGAAAATAAGATCATGGTGAAAAAGTGCACTAAGAGAAGAAGTCAATAGTTCGTTCAAAATACATTGTTAGGCATGTAATCTCGATAAGTTAAGGGAATTTCTTTTTTTTTTGCTTATTATTATAGAAAGTTTACCTTTGAAGAACAAAATTTTTATTTAAAAATAAAATAAAATAAATTTAAATAATTCTGCTTTTTTTCGAATTCTAAATGCCCGGAAACTTAATGATATATATATATATATATATATATATAAAACTGCAAGCTTTAACCCACTCAAAAAAATGTTTCATTACTTTAGGCAGACACTTTAGTGCACTTTACGAAAATTGATTTGAGTTTAATGTGAGATAGTAAATGGACATGTTTATACTAACTAGATGAATAGCGTATGAAAACTAATAAAAATTTTTTAATGAAGCAAAATTTCCTGTATGAAAGCAAATAAATGTATAAAGAGCTCTTAAAATTCATTTGAAAAGGACAATTAAAAAGTATAATAATTACAAATGGTTAGCGTCATTTAAGTTATCTCGAAATTAAAAAGAAGTCAAACTAATTCTATTAAGTTACTATAAAAACAAAGATAAGTTACAACAAAATATATAGGGGAGCAAATAGTTTATAGTAGTTACAAATAGTGATAGTATTTGGTTTGAAAATCTAAGGTCTTTCGGAATGTAAAACACGTTTTAAAATAAAACGCATACGAGTTAACATTTTTTCTACCAAGTTTATTGTTTTAATTTCTTTATACCTTATATTCCTTTCTTACAATTTTCCCTTTCATATTTTAAGATTTGATGTATGTTGTAACCCTTGTTACAAGCTAACTAACATTCGCTTAACCGAGTAATTTAAACATTTCAATACAAGAAATACTATTCTTCTCTAACACCAGTCCATTGAGATAAGCGGTAACAACTTCCCTGTGCTCCCCCATCGATCGCAGAATCCATCCATCTAGAACTCTAAATATTTCTAACAACTTACTTCGTATATAATACTGCGAGACACATGTGAAAATTTATCTCTAATTTCATCCAAAGTTATACGCCGATCTCGTTTAATGAATTTATCGACAGGAGGGTCAAGAATTTTCCATCATCTTCCTAAGATTATCCGAATGGCTACTTCACTCCTCCTAATGGACTTTCTGTCTTCCCATGTTAAAATTTCGGCATCAACGGTGCACAGGTGATTCATCCATCACATTACCATACCTCGACCTCCGAGTAAGAACAATTAAAGTATACTTTTATAAACCCTACCCGTTAATCGTTCTTTACTAAGTGGTGGTCCATTCTCTGTTGTAATTATTTGTTTTGCATACCACACCACCGTCACCATTGGGGTGTTTTGATTAAAAACCAAAGAATGCAGTATCATTCCTGAAATTCATGCGTGTAAATAAAAAAGATTCATTTCCCTTATTAACAGTATTTGCTCGAGTTATAATTTTTCGATTTCAAGTAAACTTTATGCCTGAAATTATATTAACATTATACTATTTTTAATAATTAAAGAGTGAAGATACACGCATTTTGAGAATAGAGAATTCAAAACATTTCGTTTTCCTATTATTAATGTAAGAATAGTTTGTTTACAATATTTTTCTTTGGGGTTGTTGGCGCTCTTACTTTAATTGCGCTAACCCGTAAAAGACCGATTTTTTATATATTGATTTAAAATTGTTTCTTGATTTTCATTTCTTGATAAAAATTCTTTAAAAAATCCTATTTTGTTTCCAACATAGTTTATGGTAAATACCAGTCTGTTATCAACTGAAAACACCGGGATTTATTTTTAAAAAAAATCCCTTTATAAAATTCTGTAATATTAATACGTTAGCACCCAGCGTCCTATTTATAGAACAGTTACATTTTGCTTCCGTTGCAAAACCGAATGCATTCCATTGTTTCTTTTTGGCTTTGCCTATGAAGCAATAAGTATTAGTAATCTTATAAACAGTTTTTAACTGGCATATACCAACAATTATCTAGATTTTGAAGTCACAATGTCACCATTTTGAAATTTGTGATTTATCCTTTGATTTATCTATGGTAATGCAAGGAATTAGTCGATGATTTTTATTTTGGATATTTTACTATATTTTAAAAAATATTAAAGCAAAACAGTTTTTAAAAAGGTTTCTTTGCTGATATTTTTAATAATTTTTTTCAAAAAATAATAATAAGAAAACAAATTTTTTTACTCCAATTTAATTTTACATCATAGTTAAATTAATCTTGGTATTTTAAACATAATTTTAATAAATTTATTGAACTCTACGCTTTAAATTATTTGGGTGTTAATGGGTTAAACACAGATGAATTTTAATAATTAATAATACGGATAAGGAATTTCCTTCAGCAATGTACAGAGTGAGCATAATTAAAGTCGAACTTTTAAAAAGTGGTAAAAAAAGAACTACTTGCCAGATTGACCTGAAATTTAACTTGAATATACTCGAAGAAGGAGGGGGAAAAGCATGGCAAAAGAAAAAAAATATGGAATTCTCAAGCGTAGAATAAAATATGGTATTCTCAAGCGTACAAAGAAAGCAACTCAAGTAAAAAACATCAATTTATTTTTCTTTTCTTATCAGCATTCAGACTGCCATCTATATTTTGTGAATTTATTTAATAAAATTTTCAATATGTATCCTATTGGCAACAACAGGCATTAGAGATTCAATCTTCTTCTCAAGATTTTTAGAAGACAAAATCAGGTTTGTTGCTTAAAGGCAACACTGGGCCTTTAAGTGTTAAATAAAAAAACAAAAGAAAAACTGTCCAACACAGAACCAGTAATAACATTCGAATTAAATATTTTTTCTGATATGCAAAAATGTATGTTGCTTAAAGACAATACTGTTCATTTAAAGGTTAAAATTTTGTCGAGTGGAAATTACAGAAAGCGTTTCACTTTTTATATAAATAGTATAAGCCCCGAGTATATCAAAACTCGGTTAAAAAAAGAAATATTGTTAATAAAGAAAAATAAATCGTTCTTAAACATGAGTAAAATGATAAGAATTTTGTGTGATAATGGAAAGTGAAAGAAGTTTATTTATTTACCCACGCCAGTAGAGCCTACCCAGAAGGTGTAAGGCACTAACCCGGACAGAACAGACCGCCGTCCCTTACCCCCGTACCCGTGACCAGACCGGTCACTGAACGGTTTGATGGGCAAGACACGGGAATTTTATTTAACAAAAAGAAAAACAAAATAAACAAAAAGAAGGAAATATATACACTATGTACAACACATGAATTTTCACTTTTACACTATTAGTTCGTAATAGTCTTCTTTTCTTTAGATGTTGAAATACCTTTCTTTTATTTGAAGGTGGAATGTCCGTGATTGAGCTGCTTAGTTCAGCTCGCTGGGATGTTGAAGGCTAGGAAGGCCGGAAAAGATCTCTGTTTTCGCTAATGAATTTGATAATCACTAACCCGGACAGCGGGGAGTACAAATAACAATAAAACAGAAAGCAAAAGCAATACATCAACTTACAAAACATCGCAACAAAACTGAATAACACTGCATGCAAAAAAGTATCAACAAAAGCAAAACAGAAGACAAAGGAAGTGACAAAAAGTTCATGAAACAGCATTAAATAGTAAAACAGAAAAAAAAGATAAATTCAAATACATACTGTCACGTAGAAGTTTTAGAAATGATGACGATTTAGAGAGACAGGATTTTATTTAGAGCCCAGCAAGCGTTCAGATAACTGAACTCCCGTCAGCTTGACAGCAGTTCTTTATATACATTTTAAGAAATGAATAATCCAATAGAACATATCCAAGAACATAAATTTACATAAGAATAATTTGCATATTTCAGAGAATTAACATAAAATGTACGAGATATCTTCAATGTCCAAATAATACAAAAGTCATCAGTTGGATTCGAACTCGCGATCTGTTGATTGGTAGTCGAAGACGTATCCTCTAGACCACTGCGTCGCACTTCAGCTTACTTAGAATGTTACATTGTCCCTCCTTTAAAAGAACAGCGTCTCGCTGTTATGAGGCAAGTTTTGCTCTGGAACGGGTTGTTGGACCGGTGTCGTCATGCGCTTTTCCTCAGGAGAAGTGGACTCTGGTTCGGCTCTAGGTGGATTAGTATCTTGGATGATCTTTGGGCTATCTTCCAAACAGTCTTTCTGCATGTCTGGATCGTAGTATGGCTTCATTCGTGCAACGTGCACAATGTCCTTGATTTTCCGTCTTTTGGTTGAGGGGTCAAAGTCTTGAACCTCATAGGTAACTTCGGAAAGTTTCCGTACCACTTGATACGGTCCGAAATACTTCTTGAGAAGCTTTTCCGATAATCCGACTTTACGAACTGGCGTGAAAATCCATACCAGGTCACCAGGATTATAGTTGACTGGACGGTGTTTTGCGTCATGAATCCTGCTGTCTTTCTGTTGAGCTTCCAGGGTTCGTAAACGAGCTAGCTGTCGCGATTCTTCGGTTTGGTTGAGTAAACGCTGGAGATAGTCTTGTATGGCTCCATCAGGGCTGTAAGGAAATATGGTATCCAATGTCGTCTCAGCTTCGCGGCCGTGCAATAAATAAAAAGGCGTTAATCCCGTTGTCTCTTGTCGAGCCGTATTGTACGCAAATGTCACGAAGGGCAGGATTTGATCCCAGTTTCTCTGTTCAACGTCAACATACATAGACAGCATGTCTGCTAAGGTCTTATTAAACCGCTCTGTCAAGCCATTCGTTTGCGGATGGTATGCTGTGGTCATTCGGTGGTCAACGTTGCAGAGACGGTTAATTTCGAATATTAGCTTCGACTGGAAAACTTGCCCTCTATCGGTAATTATAGTCCTTGGTGCTCCATGTTTTAAAATGATTTCTTCAACCATAAATTTTGAGACTTCTGGTGCATCAGCAGATGGTAGAGATTTTGTAATGGCGTAGTGAGTAAGATAATCAGTACAAACAATGATCCATTTCTTACCTCCGAGCGATTTCGGAAATCTTCCAAGCAAATCCACACCAACGCGATGGAAAGGAGCTTCGACAGCCGGCATTGGCATCAAGTGTCCAGGTGGTTTCCGAGGGATTGGCTTCCTTCTTTGACATTCTTTACAGTGCATCACATAGTTCCGTACGCTTCGATATAGACCAGGCCAATAAAATCTCTTTCGTAGTCTGTCGTAAGTCTTTATGAATCCTAAATGACCGGCTGTTGGTGCATCGTGAAAGTGTCTGACAATGTCCAGTCGCAAGTGTTTTGGTATAACTGGCAACCATCTCTTTCCCGAAGGATCGAAATTTCTTTTGTACAAAGCTCCGTCGATTACCTGAAGATCTGACCTGTTGGATTTTTTCGACTCTTGACATGACTGGATAGTAGTAGATACCTCGGAATCTTTACGTTGTTCTTGCTCTAGATTGAGTATTGTAGAAAGAGCACCAATTTCCTCCGATATCGTACCGTCTTCAATATGGCTTCTAGAAAGACTATCGGAATCTTGATGTTTTTTTCCACTTTTGTATGAAATAGTGATGTCGTATTCTTGGAGTCTTAAAGCCCAACTCGCCAATCTTCCCGACGGATCTCTTAAGTTTGCTAGCCAACACAATGAGTGGTGGTCTGTGATGATCGTAAAGGACTTTCCAAACAAATAAGGACTAAACTTCATAATGGCCCACACGGCGGCAAGGCACTCTCGTTCGGTTGTTGAATAGTTGGTCTCGGGTTTTGTTAATGTTCTCGATGCATAAGCTATTA
>BGPR01010106.1:0-10244 GCA_013235015.1 Araneus ventricosus
AACATTTGAAGATAAAAACTCTCTTTTCATGGTTTAAGTATTTTTTAAAAAAATTTGATCAATTTAAAACGGCATAGCCAATCAATTGATTGGCAAAAAAGGTCATAAAAAAACATTTCGTGTCTTTTCTAATTAAAAGTCATTTTAAAAACATCCTGATAAACCTCACTTATTTTCTCTATTAAAATAAATAACGCTTTTATTAATTTTATAGATTATCATTTCCTAAAAGGAGTGATAAGCCTTCCAATTTTCTGTTCGAAGACATTCTTGTTTGTTTTGTCGATGAACTCATTTCCTTAGAGACGAGAGTAAGGGCCCTAATCTGAAGTGGGGCAAAATGTATAAATTTTAGAGTCGCCAAAAACCTTAACTGTCGTGTGTCTGTTGGAGTGTTCAAAATTATCAAGCAAAAATAGTTTATATGCCCATGCACATCTGAATATTTCATTGAACCATCTGAACATTTTATTCAAATATTGTTTAGCAAAATCATTATATGTTTATCAATGGTTAGTGGCTAATTGATTTATTTCGTTTCCTATTTATAAGAGCACTTGGTGTCGTAGAAAAATTTTCCTTTCGTCAATAGGATCGTGGAATCTACTCTGCAGCAGAAATAATGTAATTACAAGTGGAACAAGTTTTTAGCATGCACAGTTTTTGATGGTTGTTTTCCATTTTATTGCCAAACAGCAGTGGCGTTGAGAGGGGTGGAAAATAGATGCCCCGGCCGCTATTCAGGATGGGCGCCATGAAGACAATGTTTTTGCATATATTTTACCGATTTAAAGGCAAAAATCGATGAAGGATATGGGAAGGGGCATAAAATAAACATTATGCCCCAGGTGTCATTCACTCTCGCTACGCCACGGGCGGAACAAGAGGAGGTATAGATGCTCGGGGACCCAGTTCTTGGGAAAGGCACCGAAATGGCAATATTACGTACGAATAGTCCGTATTTGATGCTACTATATTTCACATTGTATGACTATAAGTATTTTAATGTATTATATGTATTATTATATTTGAGGATTGCATTTTTTATTCTGTATTTATTATTATATTTATTTATTTAATTTTACTTGTTATTTTATATTTTTGTATTATGTGTTTTATTGTATCTGCTGAATGTTTGTACAATGTGTCACTTTTTCTTTGTACTCTTCCTCGCCGACAGTTAAAGTGCTCCATACCCTATGAATGAGTGGGTCGGGTGGGTAATAAATAAATATTTTTTATGCATTTTTCGTTTCTGGAACCAGAAGACGATGAGTGAGACTGAGAGGGAAGAGCAATAAATAAATAATGTGTCCTGGGCACTATTTACTCTTGCTACGCCAGTAAAATAAAACTTATCTAGTTGACTTTAATTATTAATTTCTGATTGTATGTTTCTATGTATCTCTCTATGTCCGGCTATCTTCTCACGAACCACTGAATGCTGAAAAAAGCCGAAAGTACCAAAAGATGGGAAATAATTCAAGGAATCCATTCTGACCATTGAAATTCCGAAATTATAATTAACTAAAAAGATATTAATTAAAAACGTCTAAATGAATGAGTTCATCGTGCTGCAATCTATTGGCAGAACGGTGAATTCATTCACGGCGGATTCTTTCCCCCCATATTATTAGTTTTCACATTCCGGTGTTGCATTTTTTAAATTTATTTAACGAAAGATGGCATAATTGTACAAAAGGCTTTTTTTTAGAAAACTTCCGTGTTTTGATTTATAAACATCGGTAAAAATCGTTTTCTTGCTTTTTTCGTTTTAAGGTGTTTTTTTCCCGTAAAGTTACCGTCATATAAGTCATGTGCTGCCATCTATCGAACAGAAATCACATCGGGTTTTCTTGCATTTTTTATTTATTTAACGGAAGTTGGTACTTTTTTAGAGAGCTTCCGTGTTTTGATTTATTAACATCGGAAAAAATCGTTTTCTAGCATTTTTTTCTTTTTTTGCATTGCAGTGTTTAACTTCGTAACGTTTGTTAGGTAAAGTAAGTGACAATATTTGTTGAAAAAAACGGAGGCGGGCATATGAAAAAATATGTCTCCCGAGGCCTTACATGACATCAATTCTCTTCACCAGGGAATATCTCAGTATTCGAGATAGCCCGTGAAACGCCGGTCACGCAGCTAGTATTGTTTAAACCTTAAGTGTGCTGATCTCCGCACCTTTTTTTTCTGTGAATAAACGGTTATATTATAATGTTTCTTTACAGTTACCAACCCTCCACCCATGTGCTTTTCCTATCCGCCTGGAAACATCATTGCTGACCTCTGCTTCAAATTTTATGACGTCCAAGTTAAGTTGGGCAAACTCCATTCGTGCTTGAATCTTAGTCCGAGGATAATGATGAAGGAAATCATGACCTTCAAAGTCGGGTGTTTCCAGTTTGGAGGCCAAGAAAACATGGAAGAACTCATCCCTAAGAATATGTGAAAAAGAAATTTGTATATATAAAACTGTCTGAATCTATGGAGAAGAGTGGATTTATAAAGTAGTGTATGTTATTGAAATAAAATTTGAAAAAGTGTACAACTCATGATATTTCATCTTTTTCCTTTTTTACACTAAGGATATCAAATTCATTATTATCACTACACAAATATCCTTTTTACCGATCATTAGTTCAAACTATACAAATAAACTTTTTTCGTACACTTACAACATATATTGGAACAACCATGTCTACTTATTAAAATGCGGCAAGAAAGGAAAATATATACTTTGAAAAATATTGAATAAATCTTAGAACCTGATACCAGAATGAAAAATTTTGAAAAAATAAAGAAGGAACAAATAGATTGCTTCAAATAAAAATTCAAAATCAGCTTCAGAGGCACATTTCTGCTACAGCAATCCAGGGTTACTTCGCACCGATTTTCATGACCTCAAAATGAATTTTGAGGTCATCAATTTTATTGCTCTTAATTTGCAGGTATTTCTCTTTTAAAAAATAATTTTCTGTCTTTATCTTCGTTGGGTTGTTACTAGAGATACGTTTTGCAGCAAAATTTGAATCATATAATAATTTAATAATAAATTATCTTTTTTCAAAATTTTGGTGCAAAATTTCCTCATAGGTGGAGATTCTTTGCACTTTTTATTTTTTCAGTACATTTCAATAACAAAATCACTGTGGAGTATTGTTAAACATATTTATTGACAGTCTGGGTGAAAGTTTACAAAAAAATCATGAAATCTAGCAAAAAATAACATTTTTTCAAACAAAATTACCCATTCACAATTTTTTCAGCTTCTTTTTTGTAATAATCAGAATATAATCTTTGCCGGTTGTTTTATAAATAAATCTATCTCTTACCACACCTTTCTTAGTAAAGTAAGCGTTTATTATCATTCTAAGGTCTAAAACTATTGACAAATAGACTATACAAGCTACAACTGCCTTTTTCTCCTCATTAGAGAAACTCAGTGGCCTTCCAGGATCCCCTTACAAGAAATTGCTTTCTTTAATAACATTTGTTCCCGTGGGGACACCAAAAACGGCTTCTGTATCTTTAAAAATACACTCACCTGGTGAAATGGCATTACGGTTCTAGGGTTTCTGTAGAGTTATTCATATATTTACGAGGCTCTAACACCCGTTTACATACACCAGGCATATGCGGAGTAAAAACAACATTGTTTTTATTATTTATTCATAATAATATGGTAAAAATAAATTAAAAATATCAACTAGAGTTACTTTCTACAGTAAATTTCCGTGGTGCAAAAAAAACAACATTCTTTTTTGGTGCAAAGTGACTTATGTCAGAAAAAATTAATTACAGCTTAACTAACAAATGTAATTGGTATTCAAAACAACAGAATGAAAGTTAGGTTTGTCTTTCACACTGAAATGCATTTGCCTTCAGAAATGTTGTACTTTCTTCATTAGAGGCAGATTTTTAAAACTAAAATTTGAGCTACAAAGCTAGCTCAATGTTTTCTTTCTTCTGTAATCTCCTGACTGATTGTTTCGTACGTTTAAGGAATGAAATATACTCGCTAGTGTTGCCAACAAATGAAAAAAAATCTTCAAACCTGTGCCGTTAATCAGTGGTTTCTATTTAAACTTTCAACACAAATTTTATGATGGCGCAAAATTACCTCCACTGGTGCACAGTCACCCCGGATTGCGGTATTAAAAACTGCGTTACATTCTTCGCAAAGTTCATATAAAATCTTCATTCATTAATCAAAATTTGATCCTGGAACTAAATCGGAGGTCTGGATTGCAGTAAGTTGAAAAGGTTGGAAAGTTGGTTTCCTCACATTATTTATTCAAACTTTTCCCTGAGTCCTTTATAACGGTTCTTAAGAGTGCTACCTGAAACCAACGGGAATGGTCTGCCCTAAACTTTCTCGTATACTTCCCCAAAAAGGTGCTGTTTTCTCTCCCCCCGCGTGGATAAAAAAATTCGAACCTACTGTAACACAGAATCCAATGACTATCAGAAGGTTTTTCATTGTAGATTATAGTGATTGTAAAATATTTAGGTAAAGAATCAAATTCAAAGAAATGCGTACCGATTAAAACGCATCTATCACACACTGCTAGGTTCCACTCTTGCCGGCTCAAGGACAAAGTGACGGAATCCTTCCGCGTGCACAGAGATTGCTACCAGTACGTATGCGTATGGAGAATCGGATTAGAAAAAATAATTATGCAATTTGAAAGCTTTTTTCTAGCCGATTGACACAAAAACTGGACAGAAATCTACAATTAAAGTAAGAGGGTCACCTACCAAATTTCATTTATCTAAGTTATTTTATTAAGAAGTTATTGCGATTAAAAATATGCAATTATACAGACCGACAGACAATCAACCCTTCGACGGATTTGGTCCAAAATTTGATACGGACCTACATTCCTGATGATAAAAATGTGTACCAAATTTAATCCACCTAGTTATTTAAGTTTGTGAGTTATTGTGTTCACATTAACACGGACATACAGACAGACAGACTTTCCGTGGGCGGATTTTGTCCAAAATTTGTTAGAATCCTACAAATTATATGTAAAGACCACATACCAAATTTCATCCCTGTATCTCTAATAGTTTTCGAGTTATCGTGTTCACAGACAGTCATAATTCCCAAATTGTGTTTTTCGGACTCGGGGAGGTCTAAAACGTGGAGATTCGTCAAAATCTCGAGTTCGAATGTGTTGACGATTACAATACTTTCTCTTTGTATGCTTCGTATACGAGAAAGTAAAAAGAATACCCCTTCCAAAAAGGCTTTTTAAATTTATTCGTTATTTACTTGAACTCGAAATGCATTTCGAATAAGGCTGTTTTCCATCAAGGCTCGTTTGATTATTATAACTCAAAAACGCAGCAAGTTAGACAGATAAATTTTGGACCAAATATGGCAAAGGAGTTACTGTCAGCCAGTCTGTCTTTTTATGTATATATGAAACCGATAAATAATACGAAAGCTGCTGAATAAATGAAATTCAGTATGTTGCCTTGACAACAAAATTGAGTCAAATTTTGGACGTAATCGGTCAAAGTAAAGAGGTAGAAATTGCATATTCAATTTTCTTCACTTTGCTATGAAACTTAACACAAAATGATCCACATTGTGTAAGTATACGAGGGAGCACCCCGCTGATTACAACTAATTTTATCCTTAATTGCATACCTAATTTGTTAGCCAACGAAGTGAATTCGTGCTTCAACTTCCTTTTGTAATAATCAGAATATAATCTTTACTGGTTGTTGTGTAAATAAATCTATCTATTACCACACCTTAGTAAGGTAAGCGGTCTAATGTCTAAACTATTGACAACAGTTTAAACAACCTACAACTGTCTTTTTCTCCTCATTAGATAAAAACCTGGAATAATTATTCTTGGAGAAATAAATTTCGATACACATAGAACAAAAAAGCATAGGGTTAATAGTGGAAATATATATTTCTTTTATATTAGGAACGGGAAAACCTACCGGTTTTAACCGAAAACCGTTCTTTTTTTGCTTGCCGGTTTTTTTTGTTATTTTTTGTCCCAGTTATAACCGGTTATTTTTTTTATCCAGCAACCGTAAAAAGACGGATCGGAAAATAGACTCGATTTTAGGTTCGATTAGACTAAGATTTACCAAGTTATGAAGCTTTGAATTCCATCAACACCAGTCAACGACAATGGTTTCCTCGATGTGTCTGTTGGTTGGTGGATTACTGAAAGAGTCTTAATGAACAGAAAATATTGGCCAATGGATTGATTTCATGTAAAAACAATACTAATAAAAATTTTTCTCTACCAACGGCGTTTATTTTTTTTATAACCTCCCCCCGAAAACCGGTTATTTTGAGCGTTTATAACCGCCAGGTTAAACCGGAGGTGAAAAAATCCTGAATAACCGAAAACTGGTTATTTTCGCAAAAACCGCCATCCCTATTTTATATCGCATTGGATCTGCAAGCTCTTTCAAAGTTATTTCTGAAAGAAAAGAACTTTCAAAAGAGTTCTCCATCGACTACCATTCTTTAGCGGAGCTGTTAATAGCGAAGCTGATTAACGAAGCAAAATTGATCAACAAAGCACTAATGGATGTTGTTGAGAGAAAAAAAACAGTAAGAGGCGGAACACTCTAATCTTTTTAAATATGCATTTAATTTATTTGATTGAAATGCTTTTAAAACTTCACGAATGTCGTTGTTTATTTCTAATTTCGAAGATTGCATTAGCGATTGCGACCCTCTTCTTGGAAACTACTATATAATAAAACACGCACGTATACATACACATGTATTTTCAACGAATTTCATTAGCGAAGCAAAAAGAAAAAAAAAGTTAAAAAAGCAATTTATGTTTCTCTACATCATTTCACAAGTTGGGAGCCTTTTGGTTTTTCTTAAATAATAATGCTAAAATTATAATAGCTTGCCTTTTCTTGTAAGATGAGGGGATTAAAGTTATAGGAAATACTGCGTTTATAATTGTTGTGCCAACAACTAAAATTCAGCACGATAAGCAAGTTCTTTTGATGTAAAAAAATGACGTTTCACTTTATTCTTCAAGAATTAGATTAGAAATCAAAGTTCGCGTATTAAGAGGCGTTAGACATCAAGAAATTCTAGATTTAGGAAAGTTTTTAGTTTTTCTATCCAATATATTCCGGAATAGGTTCAGGCCTTAGAGGAAATTAATATTAAGTTCAGACCTTAAAGTCTTTTTCCTCTACTGAAAACCTATTCTAGTTTTGAATCTGCATGGATGAATGGCTCTGATGAAGTCATCCACCGGATTCTGATCGTCGTCTGCTATTTTTTTTGCATTTTTAACTCTTCCACAAACAAAATTCACTTTATTAGTATTTTTATTTATTCAAAATTTCAACACACAATTTCCACAATTCAAAATTCCCATTATTAGTATTTATATTTATTTTGTACTTCGCAATTTTTTCCTGGATGATGCCGCACTTGCTCATACCAATTAAATTGCTTTTATTATTTTTTGTCTGTTTAGATACTCAATCCTTATTTTTGTCTTTAGATATTCAATCCTTTAGTAAAGCAAAACATTATGGTTACATCCTGTCTACAATTCAGCGCAGAAGATTCATCAGATGTTTTTATTCTTTCTAAACAAATAAAGTTTTTTTGTTTTATGCAAGAAATTAATGAAAACTAAAACCTTCGTTCATTTACCTTTCTATTAAATAAACGAAATTTGTGCAGCTATTTCGATATACCTATCAAAGGAATTTCACAATGACTTCAAATCTTAAAAAAGCAATTAAAATGGAACACAATCCTGTATTGTTTTATTCCGATATCTTGAAAAATAAGGGAAACGAGAGTAAGAGTACGCAATTAGCGGATTTTTCGTTATAAAAATGAGAATTGAAAAGTTAGAGCCTCGAAAATATACTGAATCATAATTTATTAACTTAGAAAGAAGGGTACAAAAAATGAAAACTTTAGTTTAAAAAAATATATATATATTAATTATTATTATATTAAATATAATATAAAACGAAACGAAAGGAAAAAAATGCCAAATGCGTACTCTTACGCGACGTGGCGGGTAAGAGTACGCAGGACGCGAGGCCAAGACTACGCAACCTGAAAATTTAGCAGTAGTTGCATACAAATGCTCCACTGCCTTCTTAACTGGAACATTTCTCATGCCTCCACACCTTACATAATCCACTATGGATCCAATCTTCATCATATGTGTGTTCGCAGCCTGGGCATATTGTCCCCTCGTTATTTGCCGAACTTGTTGAAGGAACTGGGTTTTCGATAGAAATTCAGAATAAGTTTTTTCTTTACTTTCAGGGATTTTTCTTTTTCAGTTTTGTCCCCATTTTTATTTTTCTTAAAAACTCGATTGGCCTTTGCTTCCTCTTATTCTACCTTCTCCTTTTCGTTTTTCTCTAACAAATTTTTGAATGGAGACGAAGTCAAGATCTCAGATTTTCGAAATTTTCTTTTCCATTTAGCTCCTCGTTGTTCATGTCGAGGAATTGGCAAGATTGACTGGATACTGACAATTATATGAGAAGTGGAAGGTGAGACTTCATTCTCTTCAGGTGCAACGGCAACTGTGCAATCCTTATCCAAAGGTGCTAAAGTTACTAGTGAAGGAGAATAGCAATCCTCACTTATGACGTCAGGGTTATTTGGCTCAATACCTGTAACTCGGAAAGCTTTTTCTGCCAGTTGAACCCTGGATGCGGCGCTGTAAGCTTTTTGAAAAATCACTGAAACTTTGTACAGTGTTATTGATTTTCCTGGATTTTGTACGAGCCATTTATCAGTTTCAGATGAGTATAAAGCTTTCAAAAGGGCAAAGAAACATATATCCAATGGCTGTAGCACATGACTCGCATGTGGTGGAAGAGTAAGAAACGTTATATGAATCTCTCGACAAAACAAAACTGCAGGCAGTGAGCAGTGGGATGTGTGATTATCTGCTATTAACGGAACAGGGTCTTCTGTAGACGATTTAACATGCTTGACAAAATGTTTCAGCCAGTCAATGAACAAATGCGAATTCATGTAACCAGTGTCGCTGATCAAGGACAAAGTTCCATTGGATGCATCTTTATACAAAAGAGGAATCATTCTCTTTAAAGGAAGAATCAATGCAGGCGGGACGAAAACTCCTGTAGCACTCAGACAGCATACTTCAGTGACTGTTTGACCTCTTTCTGCATTAGAAATTTTACAAACAGTTTCTTTGACTTTTAGTGTTATCTCCTTCGGTGTTCTATTCGGAACTGTTGAGATACCAGTCTCATCCATATTGAATTTTCTATGAACAGGAAACTTTTTCTTCAGACAACAGCTCTTCAGATTATTATCCCAATCTCATTTTTTTCTATAATAATAATAATAATAATAATAAAATAAAATGCAAAGTTTTGTTGGAATGGCTGCTTCAAATTACAGAGCGGATAACAGTGCGCATATCTGGTCTGTGCGTACTCTTAGCCGCCGAAGTATTGCTTCTCTAAATCGTCCATAGATGGCCGCAACATTCACTAAAGTTAAATTCTAACGTGGCCACGTTGTTCAGAAGGGAACAAACCTCATAATGATATTTACTTAGAAAGTAAGCATTAGTACTTTATTTACAAAAAAAATAAGATTTCTTCACAGAAAAATTACATGCTAACATAACGAAATCATATATTGCCTGATAAATAAAAGACAGCAAGGATGAAAATAATAATGGCGGTCTCTTGAGAGAGCTGAAAACACACGCGTTGATATGATCACATTTGCTTCTGCTGGTACTGTTGCCAACAAAGAAAAAAATCCCTGCGTACTCTTATCCGACTGCGTACTCTTACCCGCATTTCCCTTACTGCTCTATAATTAGATAAAATTGTTCAAATTTTTATTTTTACAAGATGTTTCGAAAGGATTCCTGCAATTAAAAGCACACATGAATAATGTAACTTAAATAAGTGCAAAACATTACTAATTTGCTTATGAATTTGCTCTGACACAAAAGGGCCAAAAGTAATTTTGTATCTCCACGACCCATTGTTTTTTCCTATGAAGTTTTACCTGCACTAACAACTTTTCTAGCAAAGTGCATTACATACAATTTTACCAGTATTAAATAATATGCAGATTTACAAGGATAATTCAAATAATTTAATAAACACGTATTCATGCTTACGTTTACCTATATGTTTACATTACTGTATATATTCGCTTCTATGTTTACATTACTGTATATATTCGCCTCTATGTTTACATTACT
>BGPR01010106.1:10573-29055 GCA_013235015.1 Araneus ventricosus
CCTCTATGTTTACATTACTGCATGAAGTCGCACCATGTTTGACACTATTTCAATAACAATTATGGAATTTGACTAATTAAATAATATGCAAGTATACAAGGATAATTCAAATCATTTAATAAACACGTATTCATGCTTACGTTTACCTATATGTTTACATCACTGTACACTTTGTCCCAAAAGTTTATAGAATCTTGTATTTTGTCTATATTTTTTGTTGCATATGATGTATTTCGATGTAACTTACTGTATAGATATGTTATGTCTATTAAATTGAAAAAAAAACAGCAGTTCTACCCCGTATATTTAATGCCAATTTTTAAATCGTAGAATAAATTGAAACAACCTGTCCCAAAAGTTTATAGACAAATGCAATTTTATGCGAATATGGTATCGATAATCATGACGTCGATCTGGAGCCTAATAAATACGTTGTAAGAAAAGGAAAGCGTTCGTTTGTTCTGCGTTTCAAGATGCCTAAAGTGTAGAAGCTCTCTAATGAAGAAGTGAGTAAAATTCTGCATTTGAAATTGCTCTGTAAGACTGTTAAGGAAATATTAAAACTTTTAAATCGTTCTAAAAGCATGATTTATCGTGTATTAACTCGTAAGACGCCATATGAGGCAAAACCTCGTTCGGGAAGAGGACGTGTGACGGATATTCGTCGTGATAGACGGATACAAAGAATGGATTCAAGTCAGAAAATGTCGGTTCGCGAAATTATTGGGGCTTCCCGGTTGCAAATCTCAAAAGAACGCTGTTCCTAGATGAATTATAGAATCTGGTTATATGATCCACGCAAAAATGGCTCGCCGATTACCACTCTCAAAGCTTCATATTAGTAAGAGATTACAATGGGCTCGTAATCATACGTCATATGGTGATAAATGGATGGCTGTCCTTTTCAGTGATGAAAAAAATGGAACCTCGATGGACCTGAAGGGAATATAAAATATTGGCATGATTTACGAAAAGAGCCCAGGAGCTTTTTCAGTAGGCAAAGTGGTGATGGATCTGTGATGGTGTGGGCTGCTTTCAGTTTCAACAGCCAAGTGGGTTTGACCTTTTTAGATGGACGACAGAATTCTCCTAAATACACAGAAACAGTAGAAAATCATCTTATGCCATTTGCAGAAAACATAGGGGGACGAAATTGGTAATATCAGCATGATGATGCTCCCATCCATACCTCCAATGCTACGAAAAATTATTTAAAGTTGAAAAATGTTACTGTTCTTGAGTGGCCACCGATGAGCCCTGATCTGAACCCAATTGAAAATGCGTGGGGCATTATGTCTCTGAAGGTACATGAGAATGGAGGGCAATTTTATTCAGTGAATGCCTTGAAGACAGCCATTGAAAGTATACGGTACAACTTGGAACCAGAGATATTACAAACCTTAATTATGTCGATGGAAGAAAGTGTATACAATATACTGAGAAATGGAAAGACTTTAAACTGTTAAGAACATTGTATTGAGCACCTTTTGTTGAAATGTCATATATTCTATAAACTTTTGGGACACTTAATATTTCCATTTTGCTATATAAGTGAAATACAAATTGTTATTTTTTCTAAATATTTCGTTGAATGCAAGGCACATATGGTTTCAATAAACATATTTGTAATTGGTGTTTGTATACCTTTCCGTTTTGCTAAAATATATATTTTACTAGAGTCTATAAACTTTTGGGACAGAGTGTATATATTCGCCTCTATGTTTACATTACTGTATATATTCGCCTTTATGTTTACATTACTGTATATATTCGCCTTTATGTTTACATTAGTGTATCAAGTCGTACTATGTTTGACACTATTTACAATTACGATCTGTCAGAATCGAGGATTTTATGTATGGCCATTTAAATTTATATTATTACCATCCGCTCTCACCGACCTCCGGGCGGGTTCGCGGCCAGCACCCCCCTTTTCTCAGCACTACCCCTGCCACCTCGCTGCTTCGAGGCTCTCAGCCACTACTTTTTCCAGTTTTAAATATTGCATGAAGATCAGTGGAACAGACCATAAAACCATAGTAGATTTCATATTCTTTGTAGACAACAGATTCCTTTAAAATTATAAAATCTTTCGATAAACCTCATCTACTTGTAAAGTTTTGTATAAATTTTTCCACGAATTTTGGCATAAAAGTCTTCAGATCCATAAATACAAAATGAAATCGCCCTAACTAAACAGTTTCCATCATCTACAATTGGTATTTTACAATATTTTTGACACTCCATTCTGATGGAACTGTTGGGATCTATACATTTACATATTTTACCATATATTTAAAATAACATGGTAAAGCCCTCAGGCAGTTCACCAGCCCCAACCACCAGACCGACTTCGACATTCTTTTGTATTTGAAAGGTTATGACGTATGGATATGTCATTAATGGTATTCTATCCCCCCTCCCCTCCATTTTCGAACGAAATAGAAAAATAACTCTTATCCTCTGTGCATTGTCTATGGGTAAACATTGTAGAAATTCCCCGGCCCCAACCACCAAACCGATTTCGACAATTTTTATTTTATTTGAAAAAATATGACGTCTAGATATGTAATCAAAGGTCGTCTGCCCCCACCAACCCCCATTTTCAAACGAAATCGAAAAAACATATAGATAATGTATGGGGAGAAGTGTTTTTTTTATTTTGTTTAAAAAAGGGGGGGGGGGGGGGAGATAACCCACGATGACATATCTAGACGTCATAAACTTTCAAGAAAAAAATCGTCAAAATCTGTCTGGTGGTTGTTGCTGGCGAACTGTCGAAAGGTTTTTTCCCATAGAGAATGTACAGTGGGAAAGAGTTTTTCGATTTTTTTAAAAAGTGGGGGTGAGTGGGGGCAGGCAACCCTTGATGACATATTTAGACGTCATACACTTTGATATGAAACAAAAATTGTCAAAATCGGTCGGGTGGTTGAGGCTGGCGGACACGGTGAAGAATTTTTTATGGGAAAAAACCTTTAGACAGTTCACCGGCAACAACCACCCGACGGATTTCAAAAATTTTTATTTCATATGAAAGTTTATGACGTCTAGATATGTCATCAAAGGTCGACTGCCCCTCAACAACCCCCATTTTTGAGCGAAATTGAAAAAAAAACATATAGAGACTGTATGGTGGAGAAGTGTTTTTTTTCTATTTTGTTCAAAAATGGGGTGGGGCGCAGACGACCCATGATGACATATCTAGACGTCATAATCTTTCAATTAAAAAAAATCGAAAAATTGTCGGGTGATTGTTGCTGCCGAACTGTCCAAAAGTTTTTTCCCCATAGAGAATGTGCAGTGGGAAAGAGTTTTTTCGATTTCGTTAGAAAATGGGAGGTGGGGGTGGGATAAGCGACCCTTGATGACATATCTAGACGTCATAAGCTTTCATATGAAACAAACATTTTCAAAATCGGTCGGGTGGTTGAGGCTGGCGGACTCGGTGAAGAATTTTTTACCAAATTATTTTAAATATATAGACTAGTCGCTGTCGCCGCCCTCCGGGCGGGTTCGCGGCCAGCACCCACTTTGCTCAGCACTGCCGTTGCCACCTGGCTGGTTCGAGGCTCTCAACACTACTTTTTTAGTTTTAAATACTGCATGAAGATCAGTAGAAGAGACCATAAAATCATAGTAGATTTCATATTCTTTGTAGACAAAGAATTCCTTTAAAATTGTAAAATCTTGCAATAAACCTCATCTAGTTGTAATGTTTTCTATAACTTCTTCCCGAATTTCAGCATGAAAGTCTTCAGATCAATAAATACAGAATGGAATCGCCCTAGCTAAACAGTTTCCGTCACCTACAATAGATATTTTACAATATTTTTAACACGCCATTTTGATGGAACTGTTGGGATCTATATATTTAAAATAATATGGTAAAACCTTCAGATAGTTCGCCAGCCCCAACCATTCGACGGATTTCGAATATTTTTTTTCATTTGAAAGTTTATGACTTCTAGATATGTTGTCGAGGGTCGCATGCCACGCCCACCCCCATTTTCGAACGAAATTGAAAATATATCGATTTCCTGTCTGGAAAATGGGGTGGGGTGGTATGAATCTCGACAACATATCTAGAAGTCATAAACTTTCAATTAAAAAAAACAAGCACCGTTTGAGTGGTTGAGGCTGGCGGACTCGTTGAAGGTGTTTTTACCAAATTATTTTAAATATATAGATTATCACGAGTGTAATGCGACCAGAATAACGTTTTGAGTTACCATCAGATAAAGTATTTTAGAAACGACTACTGGTACTGTTGAATCTTTAGTGACATCAAATGTGATATACAAAAGTTTCATAAATTGACAATCACAAGAAAAAGATGGGTAAGGAACGTTAAGCTGGGAACTATACTTATAAAAAGCAAAGTTGGTGTGCGTGTGTGTGTGTTTGTCTGCGATGTCCAGACGAATCTATCGCACTTACAGCCATGAAATTTGTCACACAGGTATTCTTAATGGTGTCTGAATGCATCCCGAAGCCGAAATTTTAAAATTTAATCTAGAAAATTTTTTATTTAATGTTTTGTGTTGTTTTGGTTGATTTTTCGCACTAATTTCTCAATAGAATGGTTTCTAATAATTGTACGACAAAAATAGATACACCATCGGAAAGAGCACGCGATTTCCGTTCTAATGAAGTTGGTTTTGAATTTGTAGCGACATTTACGGAATTTTGAGAAATTTTTAAAAAATACCAAGTTTTGCCATCGAAATGTTACTTTTGTTTTTAAATTGCTGCATCCGACTTTCTAATAACACTATTATTTTCAATTTTTTTCAGCTGATAACTAGAACAGTTCTGTGGGATTTAAAACAAGAACGGTTAAAATATCTTTTCCCGTTTTTTTTTAATTATTTTTTTTCTGGGCGGTTGAGAGTTATTTTTCTCGATCGAGTTCCTCGCGCTGCACTTCTTCGGAATGTTGCTGGCAATTTTGATTAGCGGACGCGCAGGATACGTCATGACCTTCACCTGAATGAATTACTTCGATTGTTATTTTCGGATTCGATTTTATGTTTTGCTTGCTGTATAATAATCATTTTCACGTTCCAATTTTGTAATATTGTTTTGGATTAACGTACTATGTACTGTAGCGCGAAAAAAAAAGTAAGCAGGAAAATCAAATAATGTTTATCTTTTGTTTTGATTTTGTTTTTAAAACTTTTTCATGTCATTGGGGACGGTTTTTTTTTTCATTTTGTTAAAGTCCTGATTCCACGGGCAAAGCCGTGCACGTACTGCTAGTAGTATATAGAATAGAGAATGTACAGTGAAGTAGTGTCTTTTCGTTTTCTCTAGAAAATGGAGGGTTGTGGGGGCAGACGAGCATTGAGGACATATCTAGGGGTCATAAATGTTCATATGAATTAATTTGTCCAAATAGGTCTAGTGGTTGGAGCTGGGAGATTTGTCCTTTGGTTTTGCCAATTATTTTAAATATATAGATAGCCTTCAAAAATTTATCTATAATTTTTGAGTGCGTAATAATAAACGAGTAATGAGTAATTTACTGAATATACAAAATTAGATTAGATAATAAAGCAAGTTTTTATGTTCTCTTCCATCCAGATTAAACCCGAAATTCAAATATCAGTGCATTATTTGACTTTATCTCATAATTTCCTATGGAACTACGCATTTTCTATCCTATTCATTACAATTCCTATAGAATCGCCCAACTTTAACTGATTAAACATCTAATCGCATATCAATCACAGTGAATGGAATCTTTAATTAGATATCTATCTATATGCAAAGACAACATTGTTTTTTAAATTTCTGATTAGATAAAGAACAAAGATGATTTCTTTTGCATTCATATAAAAATCGGAATAATCTGTCCTTCAATTAATCAGGATCATTGTGTCCAAGAAGTTGAAACATAATTTATTTTTACATTTCCAGTTTTTGTTGTATTAACCAAACATGAAACTATTTATCTTCGCCCTCTTGGCAATAACTCTGCACCAGAGTTTTGCAGGAATTATTCAGGTGAGTGGTATTATGTTCCTTGTTTAAAGTGAGATTTCAAATAGTTTCTCATTTTAACTTAGGACTACGTTCTTCCCATTGGGGTCTTAAGAAGGAATTTGATTCACACCCCAAAACGCCACAAAAAACTTTGTATGGGAGATCCTCTATATGTCGGTAACTACATATGTTAAAAACATAACTAATGTCTTACTTTAGAGATAAAGGGTAACAACAGAAGTTACAAAAAAAATTTCAAAATCGGAAAAGAGCCACGCGAGTAAAGTAGCCCTACGCCTTTAACATCAGCGGCTGTTTGAAAAAGACAGCAACCCGTAATTTTTTTCAATTAGTGGATTCATAGTATTAATATTTTCGATATTTTGAGTGATGACAGTATCTTAGTAACTTGTCAGAATTTAAACAACACGCTAAAAAGCATTACTTTAAAGGAAATATAAGATACCATACTTGCAATCAGCAAAATGTTTGTTTTCAAATTAAGATATGATGAAAAACAACCCTATATGGAAGAATTTAGCTTCATTTTAATGCTTGAGTAAGCATTTCTATGCTTAATTTCTTAAAGTTAGAGTTCGAATTCTTCTCATTGGCTCGATAAAATACCATACTTGCAATCAGTAAAATGTTTGCTTTCAAATTAAGATATGCTGAAAGACAACCCTACATGGAAGAATTTAGCTTCATTTTAATGCTTGAGTAAGCATTTCTATGCTTAATTTCTTAATGTTAGAGTTCGAATTCTTCTCATTGGCTCGAATTAATAAAGTATTTAATAAAATGTAGCATCTTTTAAATTTTGTTCCTTCTCAACCAAATAGTTAGAATCAAATTAACCGCCAATTGGAACAGGCTAGAGCGGGTGTATTTCAATACATCGGTGCTTGGGTTGGAGAAAAGAAGCGCAAAAAGTGCTGAGAAGAAAGATGAAATGTTTTATTTGAATAAGACTATACAAATTTTTTCATCGTTTAAAGAACCTGCAGTATATTGTATTATTTAAATGCAATACTCTGCTATTGATTGTCTTATTTAAAAATGTTTCTTGGTGTCGATCAATATATGATAGCAATTTATTCGCTTTAATCCTTGCAATTTTCATAACATTTAATTATTTGACGAAATAAATTGAGCTAAGTAAGTTTAATTCGAAGTTCAATGAAGCTTGAAAAATTACATATCGGTTAGAAGTTGCGCACCGTAAGTTAATTAATTTGCTCGAGTAAATTTATATACATTAATTTTTTTCAATGAAGGAGTTATTCAGTTCACATCTTTTGTTCAATCATAAAACTCTTTATTGAACAGACATCCAAATTAAGAATTAATTTTTCAAAAATAATGTTTCACTAAGAAAGGCAAAAGGCCTTCAATTAAGTAGATAAAAGCTGTCATTTTTTTATTCAACATATATAATGCGCAAATTATACCTATTAATAAATACTAGTGCAAACAAAATGCATGCCAATTAAATGTTTCCTTTAACATACTTTTGGGAAATATAATCCAACTAGCAGTAACCTCACGGCTTTGCACGTGACATCCTGAATTTCAACAATTTTTTAAAAAAAAGCTTACAATCTTCAGCTTCAGGTTTAAACTTTGAAGCCATGACATCACGTGGTTTCGACGAAATGCATGCTGGGAATAAAACACCGCGACCTTAGTAACGAAGAATCAAGGAGGGAAAAAATGGAGCGAAAATAATTAAACATTTCAGAAAAAAATTAATTAATATTCAACCATAAAATACATTTTAACCGTTCTTGTTTTAAATCAGTGGGGAATATTCCATTCATTACCTCAAAAAAATGAAAGGGATAAATTTATTAGAACGGGGGACATATAATCTAATAATACAAATGCACACTTTATTATTAGAATATTTTATTTTATTTGAATAGAAAACGCTGCGAATTTTTTGCTCAGAAATTCTGCTTGCAATTTATAATTTGCTTCTTTAATAAATCTATACTAAAGTAATATTTTAAGCTCGAAGTTTCATCACTGTGAGTGGAATTAAAATAAATGAAGGCAGTTGGAGTGATGAAAGCATTCAATCATTGGTGTACCTTGAAATGTTTAAGAGTAAACAAAGACGAAGATATAATTGCTTGTATTACAATTAGTTACATTTCTAAAAAAATTCCACGTTGCTATAAGTTAACAATTAAAATAATCCTTACAGAATGTAAAATGTATTTTCCATCCAGTAAGCCATTAATCGACAAGCGTTACAAAATTACGATTACAAAATATTTCAAAAGAAAAGTCGAATTAAGTGAATTGGCCATTTTTTTGTAGTCTTTCTGTTTGATGGCGATTTATCAATAAACTTCATTCAGGCTTTTAAATTAATATTTTATTCGGAAATTCTTGAACCGACTTTTAACCCAAATTTATTTTAACATGTAGAAACTGGCGACTTTCGATTCCAAGAAATGATTCTTTCAATAAGCAGAGGTGTAACTATCAATTTTAGCGCTTCGAATAAATTGACGATTTTTATCTGTTTTTTCTTCCTATTCATAACAAAATCATGCTGGTCAAAATAGCGCTTTTTCGCCTTTCAAAGGTTTTTAGAAAACAGGCGCTATGTCGCCGTTTGTCGTGACACTGTTCATAAGAAATTATTTATGAATTGATTCACTTGTCCTTTTCCGGTAAAATTTGTAGCAGAATATGAAAAAAAAACTACATTCAAGAATATATGAAAATAAAAGCTTGTTTATCAAAATACTGAATGTGGGGAATATAATTGTGATGAAATAAATGCTAAGTTCAACTTTTTCTTGTGAACGAAAATTTGCTCTAAAGATAAATAGTTTAAGAGAACATTTGGTATATTTTTAAAAATGAAATTGAACTCTCAGAATTTTGCACTTTCTTTAGGGGACATACGACTGTTAAACCTCGGAAATCTTCGATTGTATGAAAAAAATATTATTCCCCTGTATTTTCTGAATAATTTAAAACAATCTGCGTTAAAAAAAAATTCTAATGATTATGAAAGTTATGAAGGAAACTGCATCAGATCTTCAACGTAAACATTGAATACGGCCATATCTTTAAAGCGCTGTATCTCCAAATGAGTATCTTTGATATTGCGCGCCCGATACCTCAATAACTATTGAATATTTTCACATAAAATTTTACCGAATATGTCTTTTCCTATGTTCTACAAATTGAACCACATATTTGTACATATTTCTCCAAAGACTTTTTTTTTTTGGGGGGGGGAGAAAAGTTGAAATTTTAACTATTTTTAACATTTTTATTTTAAATTGGTATATAAAATAAAAATGAAATTTATATGTTAATAAATTGTGGTTCAGTTTCTTAAACAGAGTGTTTAAATTACTTAGATACCCAAAATATTGTGTTTAGATAAATACAATCCGCGTTAAAAAAATTCTGATAATTTTGAAAGTTATGAAGGAAAATGTATGAGCTATTCAACGTAAACATTGAATATGGCCATATCTTTAAAGCGCTATATCTCAAAATGTGTTTTTGATATTGCGCGCCCGATATCTCAATAACTATTGAATATTTTTACATAAAAGTTTTACTGAATATGTATTATGCTATGTTCTACAAATTGAACCAGTTTTTGAAGTTTTGCACATATTTTCTCCAAAGAAGTTTTTTGGGGGGGTTAGAAATGTTGAAATTTTAACAATTTTTAACATTTTTATTTTAAATTGGTATATGAAATAGAAATTAAATTTAAATGTTAATAAATTGAGGTTCAGTTCCTTAAACAGACTGTTCGGATTACTTAGATACCCAAAATATTGTGTTTAGACCAATATTTTATCCGTAATAATGCGTGCAAGGTGCCTATCTCATTTTTTCTCCAAAATTATACCCATATTTATTACTCTCTCAAATAAATACATATCAATATTAAGATTTGAAAATGTGTTTACAGTAACAGAAAGAACATATATTTTTCTAGAGAAAAAAGTTAGTTTTTGAAATGTTTTGTTTTAGAGATATAATGTGTCGAATTTGACAGTTTCTCCCTTATTCTTCGGAAGTTTAAAGGGCGTATGTCCCTTTTTAAGGATTGAAAATCTCTTTCAAGATCGCTAAAAAATTCAGCAAGGTTAATCACTTTCAAGATCGCTAAAAAATTCAGCAAGGTTAATCTCTTTCAAGATCGCTAAGAAATTCAGCAAGGTTAATCTCTTTCAAGATCGCTAAAAAATTCAGCAAGGTTAATCTCTTTCAAGAGAGCTATGCTGGTTTAGCTCAAGAGATATGAATCCTTTAATTCTTCATGTGTCTATATATGGTGATGTGAATAAAAGATTTATTTAAATGACAGACACAGTTCTTAAGCAATCGATTCCGCCGCAAACTTTCTAGAATATCCGAGTTTTATCCTGATTTAATTTAACGTTGCATTTTTAAAGATATCATTTTTATACACTTTTATTTAACTTGATTTGTTTCATGTTTGTAATGACGGAATTTTAAAACTGATTTTGCACTAACTTCCTGTTGTGCTAGAGTATTGGAATTTTATACACTTGTGTGTCTTCGATGACAATTCATTATTTTAGACTTTTCAGAATTTAATTATACTATCAATTTAATTCAATTTTGATCCATACAAGTGGTCCATACCTGGTAGTGAATCTGAGAACAAATTGATTTCGACATTCCGTAATAATTATAATAATAAATTATAAATTATACACTAAAAAATAGAAAATAGTTAAAATAAAAAAATCCTATAGTTTAGTACACTAGCAAAAGAGTGTTTTTAAAAATTTATTACATATAATATTTATTAGCTTGCATAAAGTGTATACCATCTTACTTAAAAATACATGTGACATGTACAAAAAAAAAATAGTCCAAATTTAAAAGCTTGAGGTTTAACTGAAATATTATTTGTAAATGAATGATGTGTTATGAATATGATCTATGTTATACTTGAATGAATTTCTTTGATAAAAATAAACGCGATATTCATTGATTTCTGTATCAGATTTTTTCTTTAAATGAAAGAGTATCATGATAGGTATTTATAAACTTTCTTAATAGACAATAGAGTCTGGAGATAAATTTTATTTTCATTTTTAGGATCCTGTAGAAGCTGTAGAACTGAAAGAAATTGGTATGTAGCATTTTATATGCATTTTATTTCTTGTACTAGCTGAACACGTCAATGCTTTGCTATTGCTGGATTTGAGAATATATATAGATTAAATCAACGCATGTGAAAAGAGCTTAATGAAGCGCTTTGGATTGGACAGCAACCGTGCACAAATTATTAAATTACTAATATAATAGCCCAGATCTCTCGGTAACGCTCTGATGTCACCAACAATAAAACTCCCGCCATGGCACTGCGAAACGTTAAACAGCATTATTTCGTTGTTAGAGTACCTAAATTTCAGTAATTTTAAATTTAAAAGAGTAATTGTCTTTCTAATTTCAAATTTAATAGCTCTAAAACAGTGAAATAAAATTTGCTGTCCATTGATATAAAATTTATCTGGCTATGATCAATGAAATTTTAAATTATATTAATCATATATTTCAAATTAATTTCCGTTTTTTAATAAAAAGTAGTAAATTACGTCAGTGGTGTATCATGCGCGTGATATAGTTTCGACACCACGATGCATCTGATTATTTAGTGCAATCGTGATGATATAAGTTGATAATATTTTTTGGCAACGTTAAAATTTACACAAAGACATCTGAAGCACAAGGAAAATTGTAAAACAACTAAAAATACTTCACACTGAATGTTGTTTACCAAGAGGTTATTTGAATAAAGAAATATGTAAATAATATGTAATTAAAACAATATTTCCTTTCATAATACATATGTTTACTTTATTTGTTTTCAATCAATGTTAAACATTTCTCTCGCATACATATCTATTTAAACACGTTAAATTTGAAGGGAAATTTCTCAAATGAAGAGGCAATTTGCACCCGCCATACCACGGCGGGTGATTTTCTAGTCTTAAAATAATTCCTATTCACTAGTAGAATCAAGATTATATTGCAGAGTTAAAATTTCTTTAGCTTGTATCTTTCGCCTAAGCGTACGCTTATTTAAACCTATTGTCCGATGTTTTATTCTGCTGTTTAATTCTTGTTTCCTTTCGTACCCTTTTTTTCAGACTTAAATGCCGAACTGGAGCAGGACACTCAGCTCGAAATCGATTCCTTGCTCCCTTTCAGCTGCGAGTGCGATAATCTCACGAGATGCATGTGCTGTGGACGTCTGGAGATACCAAGACTCAACTTGAACAGACAATGTTAGTACCAATATTTAAAAAAATATGTAAAAAAAACTCTGCACTAATAGTGAAAATTTATGCACAGCTTAAATTCAGCGAATTTGATTCAGTTTAACAAGTCCTTTAATGCTTTTCTTTACTTCAAAGTTGTGTTATAATAATTCGAGAAGCGTTCGCTAGGGTTTCGAAATCTTGTGGGATTTGCACATTAGGATGCGCACGGACATCGACACAAGAAGGAATTCGATTTAAAGAGTAAAAACCATGTTTAATTCCCCATTTGAAGAGCGTAAAAAATTCAAACTATCAGAGTTCCATGAATAGAATAAGAATACATCTATATACAGTGAACTCTCGTTATCTCGAACTTCGATATCTCGAAAACCTTGATATCTCGAAAAAATATTTTGCCCCTTGAAATTTCGTATTTCTCTAATGTTAATTTCAATTCCTATCTCGAAGTGTTTTCACTCAAAACCTTGATATGTCGAATTTTTTTCGAAGCGAAAAATATTTTTTTCCTTGAAAATCGCTGTTTAGTCACATTGTGACCTTCATGAAGATCTCACGTAGGGAATGCTTCCCAGAATTTGCTGCAAAAGGGACAATACCACTCCCTTTACACCTAAATGGATATTCAAGGTCGCATAGTATCGGCTGAATCCGATGAGTGTCATTCTCACCAATTTGTTACGCAAGCCTATTAGTTGTTGTGTGTATATAACAGGTTCAACAAACTTGACTACACGTATTAAATCAATCTGCGAAAAACGTTTGTGGGGTGTAGTTGCGATTAAAAGTGTGTGAATTGCCAATTCGAGTTGCAAAAATGGAAGGTGGTGCCATGGAGACGAAAAAAGTAAGTGTTAAACGGAAGTTGAATGTGTTGACAGTAAAGAAAAAGGTCGAGATTTTCGAAGCTGTTGATAAAGGCGGGAAGAAAGGACAAATCGCCAAGGATTTTAAAATTCCAGCATCGACTTTATCTACAATACTAAAGGACAGAGAGAAAATTAACAGACTTTTTGAACTGAAAAAAAGGATCTATGAAGAAGATTCGAATCGAGATCCTGAATTAGAAGAATGCTTCATAAAATGGATTAAACAATGCAGAGATTGTAATTTACCTATTGGAGGCAATGAGTTGAAAGAAAAAGCGGAACACTTTGCACAGAAGCTGGGTTACAAAGACTTCAAAAGCAGCAATGGATGGCTGAAAATCTTTAAAAACCGTCATAACATTGTTTTTAGAAAATTGTGTGCCGAAAGCCAATCAGTGAGTGATGAGCTTTGTTCGGAATGGATAAAAACTCTGGGCTTGCTAGACAAAACTACAGTTTTCTAAGGAGAAACCTTCCATAGAGCCAAACAAAGTTAAGAGCGAGTAACGTTACTTTTAGCTACCAGCATTGAGTAGGACTAAGAAGCTTACCATTAACGATTGAAAAATCTAGAAACCCAATGTGCTTTAAAGGAATTAAGTCATTTCCACTTCATTATAAAGCAAATAAAAAAGCTTGGATGACGAGTGAATTTTTCTCAGAGTGGTTAAAACAAATAAACAAGAAAATGTGTAAAGAGAAGAGGAAAGTTGTTTTATTCATTGATAATTGCACGGCTCACAACCTTATCCCTGAAACGAACGCAGTATAGGTGGTTTTCCTCCCACCTAACACGACTTCTCAGCTGCAACCTCTAGATCAGGGGATAATAAGAAGTTTTAAAGTTTTTTACAGGAAGGAACTTGTAAAGAAGGTTGTGGATTCAATTGATAAAAACAGAAAATCAAACCAAAAGAAAATCAAACACTGTTTTGGAAAAGCTTGTTTTCCTAGTGTGGAAAGTGAATCAGATGAGGAGCAGGAACTCCACACAGAAACACTCCAGTGTGAAGAACGGGAGAAGGTTTCAAAAATCCTCAACCTTTCTAAAACGCCAACGTTTGAAAAATTTACGGAGTTCGACTCGGAGGTTCAAGTGTGTGGACTGTGGACTGATGATGAGATCTTTTCTTAAACAATTTCTTCGCCTTCGAGTAATGAGGAAGAGGTGGATGTTCCAGCAGACACCAACATTACTGCGGGTCAGGCTAAAGATGCTGTTCACATCATGTTCATGGAATATTCAGAAAACGTGGAAAAAGAGGATTTCGCAGCTATTTTTTGGATTGAAAACTTAGTAGAAAAGTAATTTGAAAAGAGGTGTCGCCAGGTCACTATGCTGGACTTTTGAAAGAAATTCTAAGTAGTAGTAATTTATTACAAATACATTCTGTTTTAAAAATTTTTTACTTCTATGTAAATTAATATCACTGCTATGAATTAATATGGAAATTATTGCTGTTTTCAGACATTTAGCTCTCTCTGGCTAAAATATTTTTACAATATATTCCTTACCTTGTAATTTTTAATGCTTGGGAGGGTAACCTCGTTATCTCGAAAACTCTCTATCTCGAATTTTTTTCCGGGTCCCTTCGATTTCGAGATATCGAGAGTCTACTGTATATAAAATATTAACGAACGTGGCACAGAAAAGAGGTTAATTTCTCTTTTGCTGTTGGAAACTATCGGTTTGTTTACAAAACAAAACCGGTTGCCTCCGACATGTTAGGCATAACTTCATAGTCATAGACTGTTAATATATTCGTTCTGGTGGAAAAGAACTTTTTCTATGAAAAAAAGTTTAAGATGAAGTATTCCCAATATTTCTTACAATATAATGAAACGTTGGATGAAATTATTCAAAAGAGATCAGTTAGAAATGAAGCATATGAGCTTAGTCGATACAGAGAACGTTTATATCAACGTCAAAATAGTTGAAGTCAGGGAAGATAAAATCGTATGAATTCACAAATTGAGGTGAACATCATGAAACTTGGTATTGTGAACATTGTACATTGGATACTTTTCTGTTATACTTACACCATTTGGCTCCTTTTCTTCTCTTGGCAAATTTTCCTGGAGCGCTGAATCGCCAGTTTGGCTCTAGAAGCTTTGGGAAAATCATGGTATACATATAACCGAGCGCAGATGCTCTGCGCGAGATCAACTACTTAAAATAATTACAGGCTCTCGGAAAATATTATAGCTGGTGTCACCACCAGAAGCTATATAATTTTCTAAGACGCCATTTCTATTTATAAAAAGTTGCACTAGGCTCTCGAAATGATTAAATAATTTAACTTATATTTGCTAATAATTCTAGAAAGTTAATAATTAAGCAAATTCCAATATTAAGACGTTCACTTGCTTGTTGAGTATCAGAAATTTCATATTTGTTAAATTAAACAAGTTTATTTCACTTTTAATAACCCTGTGACAAAAAAACTTTACGCTTTCCTTATTTTATTAATAATAGTACCTATTGTGCATTAACATTACATTCTCCCACAAGTACAACAATGTTTTCAGCATAATGTTTTTTCTATGTATTGTTAGTTTTAAAAAGGTATATTTGTATTATCCCGTAAGTAATCTAGAGAAGATGCTTCAATTGATATAAGAAGTTAAGTTATTTATGTGTAGCTCGTTAAAATATTTCAGCAGCTGATTATTTACAAATAGTAAATAATTCTCATCAAATCTCGAATTGATTTGTTTTAACACATTTTGAGCGGGATACGAATTAGATACAAGCTCAAATAAAAAGACAAACCGTAACGTTGCTTGCTCTAGACAATGCATATACCATAACAGAAAAAGTGAGCGTATTCTGCAGACATCTATTAGCATGTCCAACTTGCACAAACTAGTACGCAAGTCGAGATCTTGAATTAAAATTTTGATATTAGGTAATTCGAGAAAAACGTATTTTTGTTTTCCGCTTCGCAAGTGTTGGAAACACTCTTCAGAGCGTTTCTGGCAAAGAAAAAGTAGATGCTAGTACTGTCTGTCCCCGATGAGATCTCTTTCCGCCAAGTTATCTGGATGGTGGCGGTTGCTATAGAAACAGGTTACCGTACGGGGAATCCATTTTGAGTAGAAAGAAGTACATTTAAGTTCGTTACTTTGACGTACTTAGTCAGGGTTGCCAGATCAAAATAGCAAAATAAGGCCAAACCTTCTTATAAATAAGGCCAAACATACTTAAAAATAAGGCCAAAAAGGCCAAACCTTCGTATAAATAAGGCCAAAAAGGCCAAACCTTCTCATAAATAAGGCCAAACATTCTTAAAAATAAGGAAAAAAAGGCCAAATTTGACAAATTGATTGAAGACCACATTTGCTATTAGAAAAAAGGCTATCCTTCATGAAAACGAATCCCACTTGATAGGCATATGTGCGATGCTCTATTATTAAACTAAAATTGAAGTGAAAGAAAGTTAAAACATTCTTGTTCTATTCAGGAGCTACTTCGTTTGACAGCTCATTATATATAATTTGAAATGTGTATTTGAAACGATATATATTGAATTTATTAAAAAACAAAATAATAAGTAATTAAAAATTGTTCTAAAAATCGTTAACGAAAATAAAGCCAAAAAAGTCCAAAAATGAATGAATTCAAAGCCAACTGAAAATTCCTAAGGCCAAGAGCTTTGAATAAACTTAAAAAGGCCAATATGGACACTATGGACTTAGTGGTAAATTGGCTATATAGTTAATAGCTATACGGTTAGAGGCTTTTCCCGTCGCCAAACTGGCGTCAAGAATAAAATAAAAATCAGACTTCCGTCGGATTCAGGATTGCCATATTGGCCTTTTTAAGGCCAAATTATAGAAATTTGGTCTTTTTTCAAAGCCCTTGGCCTTAAGAATTGTCATTTGGCCTTAAATTCATTTTCGGCCTTGTTTGGCTTTATTTTCGTTAATGACTTTTAGAACAATTTTTGATTACTTATTCTATTGTTTTTTAATAAATTTTTGATATTACACATTTCAAATAGTATATAATGAGCTGTCAAACGAAATAGCTCCTGGTTAGAACAAGGATGTCTTAAATTTCTTTCACTTAAATTTTAGTTTAATAGTTTAGTTTAATATGCCTATCAAGTGGGATTCGTTTTCATGAAGGATAGCTGTTTTTCTAATAGCAAATGATGTTTTCAATCAATTTGTCAAATCTGGCCTTTTTGGCCTTATTTTTAAGAAGGTTTGGCCTTATTTTTAAGAAGGTTTCGCCTTATTTTGCTATTTTGATCTGGCAACCCTTTCGGATTCCTCCTAATTTAAATGTATTTTCCCTAACATAACGGGTTTCTACAGCGCCCGCCACCGACCCAGACAACTTGGCGGGAAAAGATCTCATGGCGGACAGACAGTATATATTCCGTTCTCATCGTAGAACAATATGATATAACAGAAAATATCTTTGGAATCGCTGTAACTGCTTTTATTACACAATTTTATTTAACCTGATCTGTTTCATGTCTGTAAAGATGGAATTTTGCAATGGATTTTTCACTCACTTCCTGATATGCTACAGTTTTGAAATTTTGTACACTTGTGTAATCTCGGTGACAATACATCATTTTAACTCTTTCAGAACTTAATTGTCAGTTAGTCGATGATTTAATTAAGTTTTTATTCCATAAGCGTGCCGCCATCTGGATATGAATTGGAGAAAAATTGATTCCAAGATCCCATAATATTTATAATTATGAATTATAAAGACTGAAAAGCAGAAAATTAAGATAAAAAATTTCGGCTTTTTAGTTCACTAATAAAAGTGTGTTTTAAAAGCTGTTTTTATTAAATTTATTATGTTGATTATGTTCTCGTTGTCAAATGTATATTTAATTATTCGGGTAGCGAATTAAATGCCAGGCATTTTCTTGAAGTTATTGACTTCAATCGTGACGAAATATTTCGCTACCTTTATTATATTGTGAAACTTCATTGACGTGATTTATTTGTGATATTATTTTGAATCTGAATTGCCCGCTTTTATTTTCAAAAAATATGGAAAAGCCAAGATGTGGTAATAATGTTAGGAATAATTTAATATCATTGCATTTAATAAATATTTTCTTTTTCCAGCTTGTGTTCGACTCTCTTACAACGGTGACAAAACAGCTTTAACAGTCACATTCATTGTAAACGATAAAGTTGTATTCAGCAAAACAATTTCAGGTAAGCGTATTTGTTGTGAGTTCAATTATTTATCATTTTATGTAAATCGAGCAAAAGTCTGTTACATATGCTTATTTAAGGCTCACACATATTTGTAGACGCCACCGACCTTCTACTGAGAACATCACTT